>VDFB02081878.1:0-14969 GCA_007258455.2 Sequoia sempervirens
TTCTTGGATGCGCCTTGAGGAGGAGACTCGACTTAGAAGAAAAGAGCTTTGTTGGGCACACTATTTGGGGAATTCAAATATGCTTGTGCATGGGCCTCAAATCTTCATGGGAGATGTGCAACAAAT
The DNA here is from genome assembly GCA_007258455.2 of Sequoia sempervirens. Classification (NCBI taxonomy): domain Eukaryota; kingdom Viridiplantae; phylum Streptophyta; class Pinopsida; order Cupressales; family Cupressaceae; genus Sequoia; species Sequoia sempervirens. Next base: position 127 of record VDFB02081878.1, read on the forward strand.
TGGCCATAGATTCTTCTGTGCAAAGAGAAACATATCATAATTGACTTTTATGAATCATTCAAAACACACCCATAGAAAGAGAAATTGGGTATGTACGATTCATATTCTTCACTTCATTCCTATGCAAGAGTAAATTGCTAGTGTTATTGTAACTTAGGGAAAATTACCAGGTTAGCATTATAAGCATAAACAAACTAATCCTAAGCAAAACAATAAAGAACAATGGAGTAAAAGCATTGAAAACAAAGAAAGATCTCACCAAATGTCTTCAATATCCATGAATCACCTTCATTGCACCTTCTCTATTTGTTGCAAGTAAATAATTGCCCTTAGAATTCTGATGAGCAATCTATGTCTATGACAATGTCCTAAGCAAATGTTGAAGGATTCTATCAGAAAGCCTCAAAATGTAAGTGTGCAACTATGAAGCAAGCCTAAAATATGCAAAAAATAGCTTATGAAATCAAGAAGCCAAGAGCATGAAGTCAAGAGATGCCAAGATCAAGATGTATGAAGTATGTCAAATGAAGCCAAAATTGCCATTTTATAGAAATGCCAATTTTGGATGCATGACCAAGATTGAAAGATGAGAAATACCCTAAGATCAATGGTTAAAGTTGAATGTGACAACCCAAAATTAGGGTTAGGGAAATATAAGGGAAAAATTTGAAATGAGTGGTTGAGATTTGATTTTAGAAATATCAAATCAATGGACAGGGTTGCATGTGACAAGGAGATAAGAATGGCATGAAAAAAGAAAAAGCTAGAAAATCAAATAATAATAGAAATTATTTGATTTATGGAGGAAAGTTGACATTTTGAATTAAAAATTAATTTAATCCAAAAGGTAGGGCCATGTGACAGTAAATAATTAATTTAAATTATTTACTTGGAGAGAGAAAATTAGAAAGTGGGAAATTTTAAATAAATGTCTTTATTTAAAATTAGAAAAAGCCAAGGTGGGCAATAATTAAATAAATTAAAGAACTTATTTAATTATAAAAGGACACTTGAAATTAAATAAATATAATTTATTTATTTAAATAATCAGGAAGAAATAGTGGACAAGTAATAATTAAATAAATTTAAGAATTTTATTTAATTATAGAGATACATTAGAAAATTAGTGACACCTTTAAATAAATAAATATAATAAATAGTCAAGAGGAATAAAAGACATGAATTAATTAAATAATTAAGAATTATTTAATTAATAATTGAAATAAGACTATAGGACATAATTAAATATTTAAATTATGTTAGGAAGAAATAAGGAGAAAAATAAAATTTGTAGGCCTAGGTCAATTTTATGTGTCTACATTTTGCCCCTCTTTGTCATAATCCAGCCTGTCGCATTGTGACAAAGAAAATTTAGTCAAAAATATGCCCCGGTGAAAGTAGGAAGTAACTATGCCCCCTTGAGAAAATTTGCAAATTTTGACTCGGGTGATTATTTTTTTTGGAAAGTGTCCCAATTAATCAATTTAATGTTTATAAAAATAGTGGTGCAATTAGTTTTCAATTCCGAGGTGTTTAAGGCAGCCAAAAAGTCAGTCAAAGTTGGTCAAATGAGTCTCCAATAATAAAGTTTTCAAGAAAATCCCACTTTTACCCTATAAATAGGTTCAAATTGGGTGAAAAGTTAATTCATCTTCACTTTTACCTTATGAAATTTGAGTCCTGAGAGAGAGGAGACTTTGCGACGATGGTGATTCCAATGACCGAGCATCGCAGCTACATAGTGCCGACCTTCCGATGGCCAGAGGGTGCAGAGCCACTAATAAGTACCTCATACCCACCTCGTAATTTTCTCATTTTGTACACTTTTTTAGGGTTTAAATTTAGGTCAACAAATGCATCGTGATGCATCTACGTTCATGAAAGACACATTCATGTTCGCATCACATGGGATGAGGGTAGTCTAAGTTTATAATGACACATTTGTCAGGCGATGAGACACAATTGTCGTTTCACAACACAAGTGCTGGGTTGAGCGATGCAATCGTTGAATTGAGGTGCAATTACGAGGCCGTGCGAAGCAATTGATTTACAATGACAAATCTGTCTGGGGAAATAACACAAATGTTCTAGCGTGACACATATGTCAAGTCAAACAACACAAGTGATAGATTGTGACGCAAGTGCCAAATGGAATCACGCATTTGAGTTAGCACGACGCAATTGACTTTGACATGCTGCATTTAAATTTGACCAAGATTGACTTAGTTTTAGGCTTAGTTTCTTAGACACCTTTGATTAGATGGATGATAATAATGATGATTTTAAAAAATGTGTTAACTCTCGTTTCTATATGTGCAAAAATGGTTACCACCCATTTATACATGTGAGTTCAGGCCTTCAACATATGCATTTAGAGATCAACTGCGAGATAGTGAGCAAAGGCGACTGATGCAGCTAGGTTTATACTATGTGACCTCTATGCCCATTTTCTGGGCAAATAGGGGTCTGCTGACAGCATTGGCAGAGAGATGGCATTCAGAGACCTGTTCATTTCACTTGCCGATGGGAGAGGCGACTGTCATGCTCGAGGATGTGTATAAGATTTTGCGCATTCCAATCAAAGGGGAGTGAGTGGTTTATGATCCACACCGAGGACTTCAGGCTATTGCAGAGTTTTTTGAGGTTGATGATGGAACGGGGTTGTGCATCGATGGGTATGAGATTCGATGGGAGTTTATGGCCGAGCACTATCCTAGATGGGACACTATGCTATGCACTTTGATTGCCAGTGTTTTGATTCCAGATCGTTGGGGACATGGGTTCCCTATCAGATGGGGAGGTGTGCTTGTTCGCATGAGACGAGACAAGACTATTTTTGCTTGGGGACCATGTTTACTGGGTACGCTTTACCATCAATTGCATGAGGTGGCATACAAAGATGCGCATAGTATTAGCTGTGACATGACATTGTTGATGATTTGGACTTGGGAGCATATTCTCGTCTTTTGTCCACCAGTTCAAAGACAACTTGCCGAGGGGATGCCTTATGTATATTTATATTTAGGTGCACTACAACAAAAGAGAGTTGGAGACATAGGATACTGGCGTCATCAGATTGATACATTGATGGCATTTGTCTAGAGGCCCTATAGAGATTGTGCACAATGGGCAGGAGAGGGTGATCATCTTGCATTCTATCGACAGTTCAGATATCTGATTGGTCGCATTGTTTAGTCTCAGCTCATTATTGAGATGTACCTACCCTAGCGGGTATTGCGTCAGTTCGATGAGCAGTAGGATGTGTCGGTGGGGACTACAGAGTATGCGAGATCTTCATGAGAGACAATGTGGGGACCGACCATATCAATATGCTTGGCAGAGCAGCAGATAGATGGATTGGTTGCATAGCAGTGGGCTTGGAGTGGGGGCCCAGCGGATCCTGGTACTACCGCAAAGTTTGACACATGGTGGTAGACACATAAGCCACAACCTTTGACAGATCCAAATGGTCCAACGCCAGTCGATCGACGATCAATTATTCTAGGGGTGCGACGAGGAGGCAGAGATGGCGGTAGAGGGAGAGGGAGAGACGAAGACAAAGGAGACGGGGGAGGGGTGGAGGAGATCAAAAATCAATCGGCGTCCATAAGAGATCGAAAAAGGGCAGGCACGGCGTCAGAAATCAAAATCAAATCCTCAAAATCAAATCAATCAAATCGCTCATCAAAATCTCAAAAGATCAATCGGCGTCGAAATCATCCAGATCAGAAATCAGATCAAATCATCACGATCTTTCATCGATCGATCGGCGCACATAGCTAAGAGCCACCTTTTTAATGAGTGCCATAGTGGACCAGAGACTAGCAGATATGTAGAGGAGATTGGATGAGGCCACAACACAGATAGGGTCTCTTCAAGTAGAGCTAGAGGTGACATGAGTGGAGCAAGATCAGGCTGTGATTAGAGAGCAGGGTGCACATAGCTAGTGCTTCGAGTTTGCGTAGATGTGTATAGGTCCAGTTGGGGAGATAGTGAGGGATTTGGCCAGGGTCAATAAGAGCCAAGGGCAGTATCAGATGTTGTATGAGAGGGCAGTGCTAGCAGATCAACAGGATCCTGGTTTGTCTCGATCTCAGAGCAGGACAGGGAGTGGTTCAGGTAGCAGTAGTAGGAGCCACAGTAGCCATAGTTAGAGCAGTGTGGGTGGCTCTACATCACCTGGATAGTCTTCAGGTCATTAGTCCCACCATAGGCATTCCGCGATACATAGATCCAGTCACAACCATGGATCATCAGCCAAAATTGCCATTTTATAGAAAAACCAATTTTGGATGCATGACCAAGATTGAAAGATGAGAAATACCCTAAGATCAATGGTTAAAATTGAATGTGACAACCCAAAATTAGGGTTAGGGCAATATAAGGGAAAAATTTGAAATGAGTGGTTGAGACTTGATTTTAGAAAAATCAAATCAATGGACAGGGTTGCATGTGACAATGAGATAAGAATGACATGAAAAAAGAAAAAAACTAGAAAATCAAATAATAATAGAAATTTTTTGATTTATGGAGGAAGTTGACATTTTGAATTAAAAATTAATTTAATTCGAAAGGTAGGGCCATGTGATAGTAAATAATTAATTTAAATTATTTACTTGGAGAGAGAAAATTAGAAAGTGGGGAATTTTAAATATATGTCTTTATTTAAAATTAGAAAAAGCCAAGGTGGGCAATAATTAAATAAATTAAAGAACTTATTTAATTATAAAAGGACATTTGAAATTAAATAAATATAATTTATTTATTTAAATAATCAGGAAGAAATAGTGGACAAGTAATAATTAAATAAATTTAAGAATTTTATTTAATTATAGAGAGACATTAGAAAATTAGTGACGCCTTTAAATAAATAAATATAATAAATAGTCAAGAGGAATAAAAGACATGAATTAATTAAATAATTAAGAATTATTTAATTAATAATTGAAATCATACTATATGACATAATTAAATATTTAAATTATGTTAGGAAGAAATAAGGAGAAAAATAAAACTTGTAGGCCTAGGTCAATTTCATGTGTCTACATTTTGCCCCTCTTTGTCATAATGTAGCCTGTCGCATTGTGACAAAGAAAATTTAGTCAAAAATATGCCTCGATGAAAGTAGGAAGTATTTATGCCCCCTTGAGAAAATTTGCAAATTTTGACTCGGCGATATATTTTTTTGGAAAGTGTCCCAATTAATCAATTTAATGTTAAAAAAAATAGTGGTGCAATTGATTTTCAATTTCAAGGTGTTTAAGGTAGCCAAAAAGTTAGTCAAAGTTGGTCAAATGAGCCTCCAATAATAAAGTTTCCAAGAAAATCTCACTTTTACCCTATAAATAGGTTCAAATTGGGTGAAAAGTTAATTCATCTTCACTTTTACCTTTTGAAATTTGAGTCCTGAGAGAGAGGAGACTTTGCAACGATGATGATTCCAATGACTGAGCATCGCAGCTACATAGTGCAGACCTTCTGATGGTTAGAGGGGGCAGAGCCACCGATAAGTACCTCATACCCACCTCATAATTTTCTCGTTTTGCACACTTTTTTAGGGTTTAAATTTAGGTCAACATATGCATCGTGCTGCATCTACGTTCGTGTCACATGGGATGAGGGTAGTCTAAGTTTATAATGACACATTTTCCGGATGATGAGACACAATCGCCATTTTGCAACACAAGTGCTGGGTTGAGCGATGCAATTGTTGAATTGAGGCTCAATTGCGGGGCTGTGCGAAGCAATTGATTTACAATGACAAATCTGTTTGGGGAAATAACACAAATGTTCTAGCGTGACACATATGTCAAGTCAAACAACACAAGTGATGGATTGTGACGCAAGTGCCAAATGAAATGACACATTTGAGTTAGCGCGACGTAATTGACTTTGACATGCTACATTTGACTTTGACCAAGGTTGACTTAGTTTTAGGCTTAGTTTCTTAGACACCTTTGATTAGATGGATGACAATAATGATGATTTTAAAAAATGTGTTAACTCCCGTTTCTGCATGTGCAGAAATGGTTACCACCCATTTATACATGCAAGTTCAGGCCTTCAACATATGCATTCAGCGATCGACTATGAGATAGGGAGCAGAGGCGATTGATGCAGCTAGGTTTATACTATGTGACCTCTATGCCCATTTTCCAAGAAAATAGGGGTCTACTGACAGCATTGGAAGAGAGATGGCATTCAAAGACCTGTTCATTTCACTTGCCGACGGGAGAGATGACTGTCATGCTCGAGGATGTGTACAAAATTTTGCGCATTCTGATAAGAGGGGAGTGAGTGGTTTATGATCCACACCGGGGACTTCAGGCTATCACAAAGTTTTTCAAGGCTGATGATGGCACGGGATTGTGCATTGATGGGTATGAGATTCGATGGGACACTATGCTATGCACTTTGATTGCCAGTGTTTTGATTCCAGATTGTCGGGGACATGGGTTCCCTATCAGATGGGGATGTGTGCTCGTTTGCATGAGACGATACAGGAATATTTTTGCTTGGGGACCATGTTTACTGAGTATGCTTTACCATTAGTTGCACAAGGTGGCGTACATAAATGCGCATAGTATTAGCTGCGACACGACATTGTTGATGATTTGGACTTGGGAGCATATTCTCGTCTTTCGTCCACCAGTTCAAAGACAACTTGTCGAGGGGATGCCTTATGTATATTTATATGCAGGTGAACTACAACAGACAAGAGTTGGAGACATAGGATACTGGCGTCATCAGAATGATACATTGATGGCATTTGTCTAGAGGCTGTATAGAGATTGTGCACAGTGGGTAGGAGAGGGTGATCATCTTGCATTCTATTGGAAGTTCAGATATCTGATTGGTTGCACTGTTCAGTCTCAACTCATTATTGAGATGTACCTGCCCCAGCGGGTATTGCGTCAGTTTGATGAGCAGCAGGATGTATCGGTGGGGACTGTAGAGTATACGAGATCCTCATGACAGACAATGTGGGGACCGGCCATATCAATACCCTTGGTAGAGCAACAGATAGATGGACTGGTTACATAGCAGTGGGCTTGGAGTGGGGGCCTAGCGGATCCTGGTACTACCGCAGAGTTTGACACATGGTGGTAGACACATAAGCCACAACCTTTGACAGATCCAGATGGTCCAATTCCATTCGATCAACGATCAATTATTCCAGGGGTGCGACAAGGAGGACGTCATAATCAGGCGATCAAAATCGGCGATCAAAATCAATAAAGATCAAAATCAATAATCATCAGATCAAAACGAGGATCCATAAATCCTTCATCACCTCTTTTGAGGAAGGGAAGCTGATTAGAGATAAATAGGAGATTAGAGGAGATGATGAGGAGCTATATATTGGTGGTGAGGATGATATGGATGAGGCTGAGAGACAACTTAGAGAGTGGATGGTGGATGGAGAGGACATAGCCAGGGGGCCACCTTTTTCGTGAGGTGCCACAGTGGACCAGACACTAGAGGATATGCAGAGGAGATTGGTTGAGGCCGCAACACAAATGGGGACTCTTCAAGCAGAGCTAGAGGTGACACGAGTGGAGCAAGATCAGGCCATGATTAGAGAGTAGGAGGCACATAGCTAGTGCTCCGAGTTTGCGTAGATGTGTATAGGCCCAGTTGGGGAGATAGCGAGGGAGTTGGCCAGGGTCAGTATGAGCTGAGGGCAGTATCAGATGTTGTATGAGAGGGTAGTGCTGGAAAATCAGTGGGATCTTGGTTTGTCTTGATCTCAGAGTAGGACAGGGAGTGGTTCATGCAACAGTAGTAGGAGCCACAATAGCTGCAGTTAGAGTAGTGTGGGTGGCTCTACATCATCTGGGCAGTCTTCAGGTCATTAGTCCCACCATAGGCATTCCTCAGGACATAGATCCAGTCACAACCATGGATCATCAACATCAAGACATAGGTCCCAGCACAACAAGCCACCAATCACTGATCCTTCAGCTTCATAGACACAACCTGCCATGTCCTCTCAGATACCATCAATTCCTGCCATAGGTCATCAGTCACCCCGTTCTTCTCCACAAGGGGATGAGCAGAGCACAACCTAGGGCATTTGTTTTGTTATCTTGTCATTATGTTGGGACATTTGATATATTGACCATCAAACCCACAAGCTCTATTTTTGGGATTCCTCGAGACTCTATCCAGTGTCATGATTTTGAGATATATATATGATGCAGTTTTGGTGCAGACTATATGCTATGTGTTATGTTGTGATGCATTATGATTTTATTATGCTTATGTGATATGATTTATGAAATGATTCCTATGATGGTGCATTTTACATGTTATGTGATGTATGCATTTATGATGGTTATTTATGATTATATTCCATGACGATCCTATGTTATGAATGATGTTTATATGATGATGATGATGATATTCTATATGTATGCATAATGTTTCCTATTTGATGTCATGTTTATGATTATGGATTCATTGATGATATAACTATGCATGTATGGATATTGCGACACATGATGCTTTATGTTATGATGTATACACTTAGATGTTATATGAATGTAGATGCAAATGATATATGTATGCTAATGATATGAATAAACATATGTGAATGGATATATGTAAATGTTTAATTAACCAGTGTAATGTCTATATGTGATCATGCATGCAATTATAGTTTGTATGTCGTAGGATATCATTAGGGGATGGAAGAAGAGAAACAACCAGACAAAAGGAGACAAATGTTAGTGCGGAGAAAGAATCCTTCAATATATTGCCAAAGAACTAATATATTTTTCTCGAATCATCATTTGGTGGATTATTGTAATGGCCAACAAACACCATGATATGCCATAGATCAATGGTGTGCAAGGTCGTACCATCACATGAAACAAGTAGTCGTAGACAAGGATGATCATGACTCATACTAGGAGCACAATTGCCCTAGTATTTTTGTCACAACGAACCAGAAGCAAGAAAGACAAGAAAGACAAGCCATGAAACGTCGTTGCTCCTCTAAATCCTATTGCCAAGACATCCTCAAGGAACTAGCAATATGAAATTCTGAAAAAAAATACAAGACAAGACAATTATCATGATACGTCATTGCTCCTCTAAATCCTGTTGTCAGTTCATCCTCGAGGAACTAGTAGCATGATGAAAATCAAGACAAATACCAAAAGATAGTGTTTGCCAAGTATGTCGAGTGTTTTGATGTTGAGATGTCAGGTGTTTTGATGTCGATATGTCAGGTTTTGAAGATGTCTAGATGAAAAATGCCAAGCAATGCCAAATTCAGGAAGGACACATCCTAAATGATGTCGATGTCGAGAGGATTGATCTTCAAATGTTGCGAGAATCCCTCAAAATGCCAGATGACAGTGTTGATGCCTAAGAAGGACACATCCTAAAGCATAAATAAATGACAAGAGTTATTCTTCAAAAGGACACATCTAAAGAATGACCAAGATTTTTGACAAGTTGACTTGTTTTGAAAATTTGACCAAAGTTGACTTGATGACTAAATTGACTGCATGTCCATGCTATTGTAATTGAAATCCTGATTTGACTGATTGCCAAATTTTGTTTTAGGAATTGTCTGTTTTAGAATAATTTGCTCGATTTGAAGATATTTGACGTGTGATAGTGTAGTGTTATGAACCCTAATGGACTGACCTAGTGCGGCCTCGGGGGCTCATCGATTGATGGCCTTGCTTATGTCATACACTCAGAGACCTCGTAGTTTGACATGACCAATGAATTTGTCTTAAGTGATCAAAGATTGAGTCATGATTTTATTTGGGAAAACCTAAAAGGACTGATCTAATGTCTTGGGGGCTCAAAGATGAGCCTTGCCTATGTAGCAAATGTGCATAGGCAATGTAGTTCGACCATGAAAAGGACTAACACGACTGACATGACAAACTTTTGACTCTGTTTTTGGGGTTTTTGATATGTTTTGATTTTTTTTTTGTATTTTCTTCAAGACATTTTTCAATTTTTAGGACTTTTTCAGGACTTTTTCTGATTTTTTAGGTCTTTTTTTAGGACTTTTTATGATTTTTATGTATTTTTTCAGGACTTTTTAATATTTTTGTCTTTTTTTTAGGACTTTTTCTAATTTTTTTGTCCTTTTTTAGGAAATTTTCAATTGGTAGGACCATGTGTGATACCCACTACAGTAAGGTGATAAAAGGGTTGCCCCCAGTCAGGTCGAGGACTAGCCAAGTTGAAGGAAATGGATAAGGACATGCGTGGGATGAAAGGTGGACAATATGTGAGACTTGATGTCAACCATTGTCGGCCATGGCAAGAAATGTCATGCTATTACGAAATGTCGTGATGGTGTCAGAAAATTGGGTATTTATTGTGGACAAAGGTTGATGGAGTGAAAGCAGATGGCGAAGCAGAGATTGACTACACATGGCGCCTGTTTGCCAGGTTTTCACCATGGTACTTATCCAAAGCGCCTGTTTACCAAGTTTTCACTATTGGACGAATTATTTCTCTTTACTAATTTTGTCTTTTTTAATTTTTTTTTGGTGTCACCAAGATGCATGTTTGCCAGGTTTTCATCAGGGTGATGATTTTTTTATATTTTTCAATTTTTTTTGTATTTTTATGGTTTTCAACCAAGCTTCTCTGATGCTATGTATAGAAGTTTTTAAGATGTAGACTGTTGATAGGCTCTGTTAACTGCTCCCCATTTGGAGTGGCCAACTGGTATGCACCAAAACCGAATGAGGTAGTGATGATATAAGGACCCAGCCAATTTGGCTCAAACTTGTTGGGTTTCTCTCTGTTAGATTGATTTTTTGGGTTTTGCATTCAAACCAGGTCGTCGATGTCAAACTTTCAGACCATGAATCTCTTGTTATAACTGCGAAAAAGGAAATTCTGATATGCCTGTAAATGATTCAAGGCATTTTGTCTTCATTCTTCTAACATTTCCAGCTCATGCAGTCATGATTGTTGATACTCCTCGTCGTCGATGAATCCCTTCAAGGAGACTCTTAACGATGGGATTTCAACCTCGATGGAAAAAATGGATTCAACTCCAAAGAGTGTGGCTCCTGTAGGCGTACAAATGTTGGTGTGGTAAGCCCACATAGTAGGGTTGAGTTGTAAATGCCAGTCACGGCCAGCGTCAGTGACAGTCTTAAGAATTTTGATAATTATCTTATTAGATGCCTCATCTTAACTGTTTCCTTGTGGGTAGTAAGGCATGGAGAAGTGATGTTGGATGTGGAAGTGTTCACAAAGCTCACAAATGTCTTATTTTTGAAGGGACGACCGTTGTCTATGATGATAGATTGTGGAACACCATATCGAGAGATGATGTAGTTGAGGATGAATTTGGAAATCTGCTTGTCGGTTATATATGTAAGGGGGATGGCTTCGATCCGCTTGGTGAAGTACTCAGTGGTGGTGATAATTGATTTATGGCCGTTGGAGGAGGTGGGATGGATTTTTCCCATGAGGTCGAGTCCCCATTGTGCGAAGGGCCAAGGAGAAGTGATGGGCCAAAGTTCTTGTGTTGGTGCATGAATCAAATCACTATGTATTTGTCATTGGCGACATGTTCTTATGAACTCAAGTGCATCTTTTTCCATAGTTGGCCAATAATACCCAAGTCTCGTGATTTTTTTAGCTAAGGTTGGGCCACTTGAATGGGATCCGCATACACCCTCATGTACCTCACATAAGGTTGTTCGTGCTTTGTCAGTGTCAAGACATCGAATAAGGGTATTGTCAAAGCTGCGACAATATAAGGTGTCATTGATGATGGTGTATCAAGCTATTTTGCGGATAAAAGATTTGCATTGATTGTTGGAAAGGTTCGAGGGGAGTGTCTAGGACTGAAGATAGTCATATATGTCTTGATACCATGGTGAGTTGGGACCAACAAGCTCACAAACCATTTATGACTCTGGAATATCATATGCAGGAACCAAAAGCTACTCCACCAAGAACTCAAATTGTGTCATGTTGTTGGGAATGTCTAGGAGAAATCCAATTGTAGCCATTGTGTCTGTGGCCTTGTTTTGTGCCCTAGGAATTTGCTGAAAAGCTAGTATGTAGAAACATGACTAAAAGCTATTGACCATGCATTTATAGGGCAACAACTTTTCACCCTTGGTGTCATATTCGTCGTTGGCCTGGTTGATGACCAACTGAGAATTGCCATATACTAGCAATGTTTTAATTTTTCCATTTTATAGCCATTTGGAGTCCTATGACGAGTGCCTCATACTCTGCAACATTGTTTGTACAAGGGAATGCAATTCAGAATGACTTAGGAATGGAGTCCACTTGTGGTGTGATGAACAATATACTAGTGCCCGAGCCATGACCAGTATGAGATTCATCAAAGTAAAGCTTCCATGGTGATTTAGGCTTTGCATGAAAGATGGAATCATCAGGGAAATATGCTACCAATGGGTGATTGCCTTGTACAGGTGCATCTACGAGTTGATTAGCTATCACTTGTCCTTCTATAGCTTTTCGTTCCACATATTGTATGCCATACTCACTCAGTATCATAACCCATTTTTCCAACCGACCTGTCAATACTACCCTACTGAGGAGGTACTTAAATGGATCAATCTTTGCTACTAGTTGTGTCTTGTGGTTTAGCATGTAGTGTCTTAACTTTTGGGCGGTGAAAACAATGGCGAGACATGCATGTTCTATGGATGTGTAGTTAAGTTCATATCCGACCAATGCGTGACTAATGTAGTATATAGCCCTTTCTTTCTCATCATGGTCATTTTGTGCAGGCAATGCCCCTAGTGTTGAAGTGGTTGAAAAAATATATAGAATCAAAGGTTTTCCTTCAATGGGTGGCATTAGAACAGGCGGTGACAATAGATAGTCTTTGATTTGTTGGAATTCCTTTTGAACTTTGTCAATCCATACAAAGGGATGCCTTTGCATAGGAGATATTGAAACAGTTGGCACTTGTTTTCTAGTTGTGCGATGAAGCGCTAGATAGACTGTAATTTGCCTTGCAGTGTCCTTAACTCACTAATTCCTTTTGGGGGAGGCATGTCTAATATGGCTTTCACTTTGGCAGGATCAACTTCAATGCCTTTGCAAGAAACTATATATCCCAAAATTTTTCTTGACGTCAAGCCAAACACACACTTCTTAGCACTCAAACGAACCTTGTACTCTTCTAGCCTTTTGAAAATTTTGTCTAGCACATTAAGGTGATCCTTGTGTGTCAAAGATTTAGCCAAGAGGTCATCCACATAGTCTTCCATTAAAGTGTGCATGAGGTCATGAAATATTGTTGTCATTGCTCGTTGATATGTGACACCTGTGTTCTTAAGACCAAAAGGCATGACATTCTAGTAGTAGGTACCCCAGGGACAAGTGAATTTTATTTTGTGTTGATCTTCTGGGGCTATCTGGATCTGATTGTGACCCAAGAAACCATCCATGAGAGACAACATCTTGTATCCTGTTGTAAGGTCAACTATGATGTCTATGTTGGGTAATGGAAATTCATCCTTCGGGCATGCTCTGTTCAAATATCGAAAGTATGTGTAGATGCATATTTGACCATTTGGCTTAGTGATAGGTACAAGATTTGAAATCCAATCAGCATAGTCTATTGATCTTATGAATCCTGCATCTAGTAGCTTCTTGAGTTTAGATTTTACTAGCAATGCAATCTGAGGATGCATCTTTCGCAATTTCTGTTTGACTGGTTTAGCATCCAAAAAAAAGGGTAGGTGATGCAAGACTAGTTCTGGATCCAATCCTGGCATATCAACATAAAACTAGGCAAAGTTAATCTTACATTCTGCAAAGAACTTTTGGAATTCAGGTTTTTCTTTTTCTGTCAATGATGCGGAAAAGAGAACTATTTTGGGATCCTCTGTTGTGGCTATGTTAACTTCTATGGTGTCCTCAATGAGCATTGCCAATTTTTCTTGTGTAATGGGGACAAAGGCCAATCCTCCATCCTTGGGCACCTCAGAGATGTTTTCACCCTCAGATGTGTCCTTTATTTTTACTTTTGTATTGTCAGAAGGTACCTTGCGGTTTTCACCTAAAGACATGTCTTTTTTTGTTTTATTTTTATTATTTTTATTTTTTCGACTAGAGGATTGCACAATCTCCCAGAAGTATGCTACAAAATCTAGATCAATAGCGAATCTAGCCTTATGGTCTCCAATTGGTATGCACTCACGTAGTCCCATGAATTCTGCAATGGTTTCATCATTTTGAAAAATGTCCATAGTTGGCGGGCCTTGTTGATCCTAATCAATGAGCTATGGGTAGACAAGGGACATACCATCATCAGTATTGGAAAATGATGAGGATGATGCATAAAGCATGCAGAAAGATTCAGAAAGGGTAAAGATGAAATTGTCACCACCTAACTCACATTCAGATTCTATCCATTATTCTTCTTCACTAGATTCAGACAAGTTAGACTCATTGGAAAAATATGGAATAAATGGATTGAAATCACAGTCGATAGTGTCATGTGGTGAGTCAGATGAGTCATAATGTTGGTCAATAGGGTCAGATGGCTTGACGAGCAAGTTGGAATGATGGTCAATGGGATCAGATGATGGCTTAGGTTTGTCATCGTCACAAGACCAAAAGAGTTTGACCCATTCTTCTCGTTTCCTTGGTATTTTAGTATTTTCATTAGTAAGATTCTGTGATGGATCAATCTTAAAAATTTTCCAAAATCTTTCTTCGAAAGTAGGTTCTCCAGGTTCTAGGAGCAATTCATCAAGGAAAAATTCACTTAAGGATCTTTGAGAACCAAATTCCCATTCATGTGAATTAGTTTCGGTAAAGGAGTCATCAATTGTCTTAACACATTCATAAACATT
>VDFB02081879.1:0-41743 GCA_007258455.2 Sequoia sempervirens
CATATTGAGCATTATGGAGAAGTTTATTATTGATGTTTTCTGATGTTTGGTGTATATTTACAGTTTATAGTTTGCTAGTTTGGTGCTTGCAAAAAGCACATTTTTGGTTGTGGCTCTCTAGGTGAATTTTTGGGGGTTCTAGGTGTTGTTCCATTGCATTTTTCTATCCTAAATGCCTCATTGTGCAAGTTTTCAAAATTTTTAGAGGAGTCTATGATTTTATCTTATGGTTCGCCCTTCTTAGGAGGTTGTACCATATCTGTAGGCATCTTGGGAAGCGTGCACTAAATAATAGTTGATATTTGCAATTGTTTCTTTATCTTGGTTTGGATGCCTTCTCCTTAGGTTTAATTTGCATCTTATTTCATGTCAGTTAGAGGAGTATTGGGGATTTAGGGGCATTTAGGTGTGTTTCAATCTTGCTAGTTTGTGTAACACCCTACCACGAAACCCTAGAGGACAACACACTAAACACCTAAAAATGGACAATTTTTTTTTTGAAAGTGCAATATTCACATGATTGCAAATGAAACGTTAACTTAAATTCTAACCTAAGCCCTCTAAGTTCCATGACTACGCTACTAGATTTCCCATTAACTAATTAGCAAGAACTGATAGTCATTACATTAATTAAATTCCATCTACCATATGAAAATACATTTAACCATCACATTTACAAGATCAACTAATATGAGATAACCATTACATGATCAATAGATATCATTTATAATTAATCTAATTAACTAACATATATAAAAACATCTTTTACATTGTCCATTACAATATAGAGATTACAATTAATTACAACAAAACATCATTACATCATTGTCTCCTTAAATGAGGGAGGAGAGTACATCAAAAGTATATACAAGATACAATAGATTTGTGGAACAATACAAGTACATGAATTGGAACAAGTGTTGAAATCTTCTAATCCAAGAGTAATCACCGCGAACATGAACCAAGTGAGGGAACCCAATGGAGTACAAGGAACATTCCACCTGACCATGTGGAACCCTAAGGTCCACCCCCGTGCTAGGAGATAGTATTAAGGTCCCACCACAATCAATCAAGAGACAATAGACAACACAAAGGTTAACATGACATCAATGAAAAAGTACAATACAACATCAAACGATAGTAACACCACTTCCAGAGGCACAAAAACATCCAAGGGAGACAAGAGACAAGGGAATACTAGGTTTCCATAGGAGGAGTGTCATCAAATAGTACTATGGATTACCTAGGAAAATTTTCCTAGGCCTCGACCCCCATCCTAGGTTACCTTGGTAGCCTTTATCAATCTTCGACCCCCATACAAACCTATGCAAAATCAACATACCTCTCATTGGGATGAGGCAGTTGATCTTTCCATTCCAGGCCTTCTCAACTCATCTCAAGCCTAAACGATCACTTGAGCCATGAGTGAGGAATTCAATTATCTTGATTAGTGTGATTACTACCCAACCCCCTAATTCATTTTAGGTTATCACTTAATTACAAAATTCCCACATGGGTTACCCTGACGCCACTTTGTGCGCCGACCCCCATTGAGAGCCACTCCCCTACTAGCAACTAGGAGACCCAACAAAATTAAAAGAGCAAAACTAACTTGCATAATTACAAAATCTCATTAACATATACAACAAGGCGAAGCATAACCCTTCTCGCATACAAGTTCCAACCACATAGGTGAATATACCATGCACGGCTAATGACCATCATATACTCATTTAATACAAAATAATCATCTCAAAGGATTATCAAAGGATTCCATCAAGAAGACAAATCCCTTCTAGCCTCTAGAAGACCCCTAATATTCACTTCACAAGATGACTTAAACATTTGAAGAAAACCCATAATCATTACTAAATTAGTAATCATTCACTTGCTTCATACTAACAATTCTAAGCCATAATAGCACATGGAGTCTAAAATGGGTTTTCAAGATACACATTTCATGTTTACCAATTAGTCATCTAAATCCAAAAAAATCTCTTTCTACAAACACTATCTTTCATTTATTTAATTATAACTATATCAATCTTTCAAAATCAATTATTTTCTCTTTCAAATATATAACAGCCCTGATCAAATACTAATAGGGACAACAATTCTCTCTTTAAAGATTCACATATACATGCATATACTCTATATATATATATATTGGTATTTTATTAAATAAGACTTGTTTTAAAATACAGAATATAGAAACTAAATATACAAACATTGAAAAATATACTTATATATAAATGTATATATATATATACATACACACATACATTTTACCACATTCAAATTTCTTTATTAATTGTTATTTCAATATTTTTGTACACACACAATATACCAGCCACAGATTATGGTAGCGACCCCAATGAATACAAAGACCCAATATATATATATATATATATATATATATATATATATATATATATATATATATATATAATCTCAATTCTAATTCTTACATGCGCATGAGGCGTGGTAACATAAGTCAAATTTCAAATAGAGAATAAGATTACTAAGTTTCGAACTAGCAATGCATGGCGACTGTTAAGACTCAAACTCATAGTGCATATCGAATACCAGTTCTCATGCCTAATTCATGACTTGGAGATTAAATCAAATTTTAAATAGAGAAAGGTTTATTGATAGATGAACTCCCAGTTCGCGTCGATTACTATTGCCAAAGATATGTCATGCAATTTAAAGGAATGAATTTGAATGAAAGAAGCTTGTATGGCTGCAAGCTACAACGCACAGACTAATGACAACACAATATGCCAACAACAGATAGGAAATTACAACATGCAATAAAAATCCATTGTTTAAGAAGGGATCAACACCTGGAAAGGGAGATGCAGGGGAGGGTACACTATTCTCTTTAGTGACCAACATTAATACTACTTATCTAGCCTACAATCGATTCCTATGAAATTCGATACTAATTTTATTGTGTAATAAAGTACAACAAACTTGGGAAAAAACATATGCCTATTTCATAGGCAGTGCACTCAGAAACTTATACAAAATTTTAGCTGAATAAAGGAATAATGTTTGAGAATCAACTTGAATGGTTATTAAAGACAGATGCTTTGATAGAGTATGGTTCGACCCAGATTTAATAAAATCCATTGAATTAATGACGCCAATGAACAAATCAAGGAAAGATAAGTGGTTGGCGAATGAAAGCAACATGGTATTTCTAGATTCAAGAATTTTTCCAATACTACGAGATAAGATATTAGGAACATTTATTTGCTACTATAGGGGAGAATTTACAAAATAGATACCAACTGAGATAATATGTGGAATACAAAGATTACAGGTTAAGTATGAAGCTATTATAGGGAGAGTTGAATCGACTCCAGATAATGCATATATTCATTGTTTCCATTCAAACTCAATAATTGCATACATGTTTTGTCTCAAACAACATTCAAGATCAATCATTTATTCTAAAACAGAGAAGAAGATTACACAAGAAAAGAACCTGGAATAACTCGATTGATTGGGCAAAGAGTTGATGTCGGTTCTAAGTTCCAAGCTGCAGTTTTCCAATTCTCCAAAAGCCCCAACAACCTCTCCAATAATCCAATTCAAGAACCCTCTAGAAAAGATTTTAAGAACCAGAGAAACAACTCCAAGAACAAGAAAACTCCTATAAGCAGAATGCAAGATTAGTTTTCCAGCAATTAACAAAAAGCCCCTTTTCTTTTGCAAAATAACCAATTTATTCACTACTTTCCCACATCCGTAACAACATCCACTTCTTTAAAATTAATTATTTTATTTTATTTTTCCCCACTACTCACAACTACCACTAATTATCTTTATCTTTTATAATTTACCATACTTTAATATTTGCACGTGCAATAGAACAAACAATTAAAATATTTAGTTTATTAATTTAATCTTTCATATAGTTTGTTTGCACAATCACATCAATTTAATATATTCATTTAAATATTTCTTTTTAAACCATAAATTTTAATTTATTAAAATCAAATAAATACTTTAATAATAGTCTATTTAATCTATACTTCAATTATATAAAATCTTTTATTTTAATTATTCCAAGCCTTTTAATTTTGATAATCTTTAATTTAACGTAATAATCAAGCAAAAGCACTAATCATGTACATTACTCAAATGAACATACTGTCAAGCAATACCAGACTGCAAAGCGAAACAAAAGGCAACACGACAACAATTACATTGACGAACCGACACAAATTGACCTTACAGACAGGGTGTGACAAATAGATACTCATCCTTGTCAAGGATGATGGTTCAATGTGGGGACCCAATGCTATCTCCAAATCAACCTCCATTGGGATTAAGGCATGCTCAAACCTGGAAATTTAGGTGGAGCCAATGCTTGGTACCTGCAACCTAAAACAAACCACATAGTCGAGCATGTACATAGACAAACAAGCAATCACACCGTGAAGGGAAAATCGCAACATCGCAGGGCACTCACAAGCGAGTGATGCAACCTTGTTCCCCTTCACCAATACATCAACACACAATAATTAGATATCAAATCATGATAAGAACATACATCTAATAATCACATAATTCTCATATCAATAATAACCCACATAATCAATTAAACTAATCTATTAAGCATGGTATAAGCATAAACATTAGTGATAAATGTGTCATCAAGTAACATCATAATTGTGCATCAACGTATCATAATATCTAAGTATCATCAAATAGTATCATAATGTCCAAATACAACCAAGTCATTGACAAAAACAAAAATCAAATTGAGGGGCACTACAATTTGCATTTTTTGATTGTTGGTTTTCTATATCATATTGTAGAAGTTCTAATTTTTTGATGGTTTTTCATATTCGGGAGGCTTGTGAAGTTTGGAGAAACATATAATATCATTTGTAGAGGATTGGGCAGCTTGCTCACTTGTAATTTGTAGATTACTTTCATTATAAGGCTGAAATCAGTAGTACTGATTCAGTCATTTAATATTTCTACACTTTATATTATAATTCCCACTATTAGTGGAAGGGACAGGTCTCACCGTCCATTTACTTTTAGCTTTTCATTTTTGTACTACCCATTGAACAAGTGGAAGGGGTTGGCAAGCTGCCCAACTCTTTACTTTTTGTACTTGCATTACTCATCATGCTGATTAGCTAAGCCGTCAAACTACTTTCGATGAATAAGTGGTCGAGTTGCATAAGCTTTGTATTTCCAACATTTCAGTTTATTTGCTAACGATCCCCAGCGTTATATGCTATCACCTCACCCATCATATGCAATTCTAGATCAAGTCTTCAAACTCATCAAATTTATGATCATAAACATATTTCATACTTTTTTTCTAACTTTATCAATAAAATTCTCTAGGTCAAAATTCTTTTTTCTCTTTACCCTCATCCTATATATCTATAAATTAGATTCTAAGAGTTGTAATCCCCCTTTTCATGAGATTGTGAAATATGAGAACACCAATGTAGGTGGGAAGAAAGAACCCTTCTCGTGCTACCTTAGATTAATCTTATCAAATTCATTAAATTACCACATTATCTCTATGAAAGAAACCCTATTTGGAACCCACTTAGGTAGAACATGTGTGGCTCAACATTTGCACCATTAACTCTAATAATAGTTGTATTTGAATGGAAAAAAAAATCACCCCAATTAAGATCATATCCTTCCTTAGGCTACTTCTCTTTAGGTTTCAAGAATTTTGTGACCATATTTGGTAATCTCAATCTTTGATGCCCCAATAATCTAAATATTTAATGAATAAAATGTCTCTCAAGTAGGACATAGTATGATTTCTTGTAGTGTGATTCCCATATGTGAGTCCATCCTTGAATATGCATTGAATTTCTCTTGATATTTTGGAACCTTAGTTGCAAAGATTCATCCCAGATATATCTTCCATTGTATAGAAAAATATGGCACAACATTGAATGCCATTTGAAATAGGGAATCCTGCTATCTATCTTAAAGGATATCGATTCCTTATGAATTCTTTTAGCAATAAAGGATGCATAGTCAAAATCCCTATTTAAGTCTTAATGTTGAATGCCAACTACCAACACGCCAAATGAATATGTATATGAAGCCTTAAATAAACTCCCAATACTTGAAACAAAGCATAGTATGTCATCTTGATTTATTCCTCAAATATACCTTCATTAAAAGGCTTCAACTCATTCTCTACAAATGGTGTTAGTCAAGCTTCTCTTCTCTTCATGTAGTGTGGCAACCATCTAACGCTATAGCTAGACCTTTCCCTCTTGCATTCTTTATGTAGTTTACCAAAAATGATCTTAATGTTTTCCTAGGTGTTGAGGTTAAAAGCCCCCTTTATCAATTCCTTATTCATAGTCTACAATGGTACACCCTCATAATTATATAGTGTTATGGTATTGGAGTTGTATTTTCTATAGATAATATGAATCCACTCAACATTCACAAATACATTGGGTACCACTAATTAAACTACATCATATCTCTAAATGTTTGTATCAAGATGATCCATCATGTTGTGATTATAACAAAATTTAAACAAATCCCACCCCTGAACTAGGATATTTATATCTCTAGTTGAATCAACTCAGTCATAAATTCTCTTAGAGAGAATTCTTGTGCCTTGTGCATGTTTTGATTTTTGGTAGAACAAGGATGTTGGCTTATAAGGTCCTATTCTAAGCTACACTTGACCCTAACACTCAAGATATACTTTGAATCATATTTGTGAAATAGTGTTCTTACTTACAATGAGATTTTCTTCAATTATGGAGACATAATTTATAACCATTGGAAATACCCAATGCCCAACTAAGAAAACTTGCAAGCACAAAAATGAAAAATTAAATGCACCCTCTTTACCAGCAACTTAATTATCTTCAAGTTAGAAACCACAATAGAAAACTATCACAAGAAGTCACACATTGTAGAATTATTGCTTAATCTCCTTCATGAATTAGAAATAATACCCTAAGCACCAAATACAAGCTTCAAATAAATAATTCATTTTTCACCCTTAGCATTGAATGCTCATATGAGTGAAAAATGCATGACACACCATGAGTTGTTTATATCTTTGAATACAAATCATTGATTTTTCAGAAGGGTTGAATCAATGACTAGCACATGCAATAAGGAAAATTTGCGTGGACCATCCTTGTCATCATAAAAAACAAACAAATGATTCCCATTGGTCTCAACATAGAAGTGGAAGGAGGGACCAATCATAAGTTGCATTGTGAAGAAGCATCACACTATAATGGAAATTTTCCACTTGTCATGATTTAATAAAACTTGGCCCACTCTTTCTTGCATAACAAATAGTAAATAATATTCCAAACCAACGAAAAGGAACCAACAATATACTAGGTATATGCACTTGTGGGGTCTGCTCATGGTTAAAACAACCATTAAGGACACTTGTCACCACAATACAAGAGGGAAACCTTAATAAAATATATCTACCATTATATAGTGCTATACAAGCACAAATGTGCTACTATTAAAACTTGCCACATGGATAGCAAGGAGGGCCACCACATCCTTTAAGTGCATAAAATTTAAGGTACATAAATCAGTTATTTAGGCAAGGGACTTAATGTTAGGATTGAGGCATATTGGAGCAATAAACATTAACAATTATATGCAAATTAAATAACCCAGAAATAACAATGAAGAATAACACAAAAGAGATCAACACAAAATTTTAATGCAGATCACCCAATATGGGCTACATCCAAAGAAACTCCTTAATATCCAGTGCAAAATAGATTACAATCTCGCGAATGCCATATCACAACATACATCCCAACTGCTTATAACAAGCTTTTTTTGGAAGCTTCTAGAATTAGGGTTTTACAAAGTCACTTTTCAATTTTTAGTTAAAAAATTAAATACCAAACCCTTGACATGTTAATGGGAACACCTTGACATATTAACAAGAAAAAAAAATTTGGGGGTGTATAGGAGGATACGTAAAGAGTGTACAATATTTGCATGATCAGTCACCACATACCAACACTTAATGGGTAATCCAAACAAGGGGTTCATAAGATCATGAGATTAAAGACATCAAGGTAACATCTTAAATGAATTTCAAGAAGTAGAATAGGTCACTAGTGATTTAGAAATTTGGAGCACAAAAGTTTTGAAATAAAGGCCAAGGGTTTTAGGTTATTGGATAAACCATACAAATCATGAACACTAAAACCTTAAAAATTTAGCAAGGCCTAACACACCTTCTCTAGAATTTCCCTCCCACACATTTTTCTTCATACCTATTAGCATGTGTCACTTACTCTTACCCTTACTTCCTAGTTAAGATCAATAGGTTCACCATGGTTGACCTTGCTTCTTCAACTTTCTCTCTTTATGGTCTAGGCTCTTGAAGGAAAAACCTTTCTGACAATGCTTACAAGTTCTTAATTTATTTTTTCTAGTAATCATTTCTACACAATATAAATCCACCACCCTTGAATCTCATATCTATAAGAGTAGTCTCTCTAGTCTATCTACATTTTGATTCTATTTCAAGTAAGCCCTCTTTATTTTATTTCCATCCACTTTCCACTCTATCTTTGTGTTTTCCTTACATCTACTTAACAAGTAGACATGTTTACTTATTAAATTGATTCCATCCAAGATTACTCTAGTGATAATCCTATCAATCATTTCCATCACATCCATGCAATTATTAGATCCCATTAGTGATTTTCTATTTCCTAAGGTTTTTTCCATGAGGTGTGTAAGTCTAAAAACCCTAAGGCTTTAGGCCCTATTGTTTCATGTCCTAAGCCCATCACTTTATGTTCTAATTTTAAAATGACTTCTCAACTAATTTTCATTATCCTAGTTCTTTCAAAGCATTTATGTTTGTGAGCTAACTATCCCCTTCATCCCGGAAAGGGATTTCAATCTTTATGATAAAAATTCATCTATATTTAGTTAATTAAGTGCTCCTGCCCATGCCTCTGCTTTTGGCCCCACTATCTGCCACATTGACCCATGTCACCTATGTTTTATCTACATGTTTAATTTGACAGCAGCACATTTTCGGGGCTACTGGGATAACAACATAACAATTTCAAGCAATGGGTGTATGAAATGTGATGGTGTATTAGTTTAGATTTCAAGTTTAAAGTAATATAAGATCGATAAAACACCGTTCACAATTGACTATCGAGAACAACAGCCCACAAAAGTTTACAAAAGAAATGAAACAATCACATCTAATCCTCGCGCATCCATTAATTATTCCATAGCTCTTTCTCCATTTTGCTACCAAATGATTGATGCCCTCAGATTTGTAACCTGCAATAATAAGCCTATGACTGGACAAAGCAAAATATTGAAGAAAAATATTATCTCAATAGCACAATAGCATATGAATTCCCTATTTTCTAAGATATTATAAGATGATCCAAAATGATAAATGAAGATGGTATTTATAGATAGACAGATGGAAAATGGCTTCATCAAGATTGGAAAGATAATTTCACCAATGGTCAAAATTATGAATTTTGACGCAGACGATAAGATCGGCGAAAAAAAAAAAAAAGAGGGTGAAAAGTCTAATTGATTTTCTAACAAAAATCAATTAGTTCGAAAAGGAAATTTATTTTGAAAACAATGGAAACAAGTATCCATTGCAAGAGGAAAAGAAGGAAATTAATTTTTTACTGAAATAGATATTTAATCTAAAAGTAGAAAAGACAGTCATTAATTAAATAAGATTTAATAACGTTATAAAACATGTTGAATAATTAAATAATTAATATAATTATATTCAATTATAGTAGAAAATGATAATAATTAAATAAATAGTTTATTTAATTATAGAGGAAAGAGGACATTAGCATCATAATTAATCAAGATTAATGGAGAAGTGAATTAAATGAATTAATTAAATAATTAAGAATTATTTAATTAATAGTAGAAATATGATCCTAGACAATGGAAAAATGGTATTAGCAAGCCTAAGACATTTTTTCAATGTCTACAGATGGCTCCCAAATTACACATGGCATGATTTCACAAGCTTGTTTCATATTGTGGGTTATAACAAATATAACAATTTCAAGCAATGGTAGCATGAAATGTTGATACGTGTGCTTTCTCATGCCATGCCAACATATCCGTCAAAGCTTTCTGAAGACTTTGTGGGGCCACCAAAGTGATTTTTCACAGCAATTAAAGAAAAAATATTTTCAAATATTTTAGAGGTTGTGATATCCATAGATTTGTCCAAGTTAGATCAAGATCAAGGGCTAGTATTTAAATTTTGAAAATGGCTACCTACGACCACCCTATTCACATGTATGAGCTTTAATGGATTCTTTTGCCAATATATATGGATTTATTTTGTATTTTCAAGTTAATTGCTTTTTTTGAATTCACAAAAATCTTGCAAAGCATCCTCTACAAAATGAGGGCCAAGAAATCCATTGTGCCAACAATAAGGTAGATATGGATAAATATAATGATGTAATGGACCAATTAATAAATCTTGAATTAGGATTAATAAAGTTTTTTGAAGCATCCAAGAAATGGACAAGTGAGGAATATTCTTCTCATTTGAATTTTTCTAGCCAAATTCTTGCATTTCCTTGTCCTTCAAATAACACTTTTGCAACATGGGTCAAGAAGTATAACTGAAACAATCACACAACTACCCAAATTTTGTCCTATTCTAGACACTTATCAATATCTTATGCAACAACTTCTACAACTATTTTGTCTCTGAGTAAAGTACTTTTTGTCTTATATGAAGTAGTTAAACCTACATTTTGTTTGGTCAATTGAACAAGGTGTCAAATCAAATTGTGACATTTGTTTAACACTCTAAACTTGTTTGCTCCCTTATTTCTATAAAAGGGAATTCTAAACCATTTTTTAGGATCCTAGAAAATTGTAATTAGGCAAGTTTTGTTTAGAGAGGTTGATTCTTGTTTTAGGCTCTGGGGAAAAAGTGAATGCAAATGTAAATTCAAGTTGTATATCAATATACAAATTTAGAAGATATAGATATTTTGAAAGATAATTAAATTTTTTTGTCTCCAATGTATATTTTGTCTCTCTTATGAATAAAAATTATTAAGGATCTTTGAGTTCATCTTTCTAGTATTGTGCAAATGAATGTTTCTTTTATGGATTCTATTAAAGTAATAGACTATTTTTTTGTAATTGGAATGTTGAGAGTCTTAAGATATTCAAGGATTGCTAAGAAGAATTAAAGTTGAATCTTAGTATAGGATGTACTACTACAAGGCAGTCATAATGAATTTCTATTGAGTTTACATTTTAGATTATTGTTCAAGGAGCATTTTTAGGATCTTTTGACTCTATTACCCATGGTTTAAGACACCAGTCCATTAATATGCTAGTTACAAGTCCATGACCATTCAAAATAAAAATCTTAATGCATTTCTAAGTTATAGTAATTATTTAATGTTCTCATGGCTGGGAATTAAATTTTTACAAGGAATCTAGCCTATTATTGTATCGAACTTCACAAGTCCTTGTCTAAATGCATGAGAACCTATCTGTTATTTTAGTGTCTATTGTGAATTTTTGGTTGTTTATAAATACTATTTGAAGGTATACCTGTCTAGGTTTAATAGAGCTTGAGGTGCAGGAGGATAATTGAATATCCTTGTTCATTGACCAACTCCCAAAAACTCTTGATTATTAGAAGTGGTTGTGTCTTTAGAGAATTATGGATAAAAATTGGAACAACCAATAGATCCAACACAAGGAATGCATTAGACAATATTATACTTCAAGGTTGGACTAATGTAGATCACTTAGAGGTTCAACCACTTATCCCAAATCACTCTAAGACCATTCCAACTAAAATTTTGGTCATAGATAAATATGTTTACCCACAATGCATAAGCCAAGTGTGATCAAATAAAATTTTCAAAAAAATGAGTTTAGTCATTATCAAACCTACCTTCTACCTCATCCTAATGATGTATTTGTTAAGTGTGATCTAAAATGTTGATACAAATACATACACAATTGAATTAAAAAATACTCAAATACATGATCAAACTTTCCCCCCTTAAATCTAATCCATTATGTTCCCCGTCTTATCCCCCTTGTCTCTTCTCTCTCACAATCCCATTACTTGTGAACACTATAATCTTATTTTAGGTATAAATAATATTGCTCTTACTACTACCCTATACAAATTTGTCTCTCCCAACTAATACTCCCCTCCATTTCACTTGGCATAAATTAACAATATATTTAATGTCCCACTATAAAACCGCTTAAAACAAATCTTTGTTGCTTGACATATCCCACATAGAAATAGGCCCTTACTAGCTAGATATTACATTGACATATAACATGAACTAATTTCACAAATTATTTTTTGTTCCCATTATATATTAGTTACACATCAAAACTCTTACTACATGTAAATTATTTTGTATAATAGTATTGATATAAGCTTTAGAATGGACACTTCTTTACAATGTCATTCCATACAAATTTTTGATGATTTAATTAAAAGGTTTCTTACAAGAAGACCAATTTGAGCTCCTTATGGAAATTATTTTTTAAAACTTTGTCACAATTAAACACAATTTTATTGAATCAACTCATCTTTTCATTGATGACGAAAAATTTAGTATGAAGACACAACATAACTTTGACAACCAAGCATTATTCTTCACTTTCATCAATGTCCTCCACTTAAGAATCTAACTTGAAGTACAATGTTTCAACCATTAATATTTATAATATTCCATGTAACAAATTGTTTAATCAAGATATCTTTTGGGATAATTGTTACCAACTAGAGAATAATCCTTGATATACCATAACATTCAACAACATAAATTTCCTATATAATACTTACTCAGGTCCACCATCCATATTTAATTATTTTGATGACATATTTTTCCTTTTGATACCTATTATGATAAATTTTAATTCTCATAGATATAACAATGATTGATATCGATGGTGGCACATAAATTATGAGAACTCAAAGGAACAATGTAGAAAACTTAGATTATTCATATCTAACCACTTTCCAAGAAAATAATTTTACACATTCATCCATAGGGGAAATAAACACTGCAATAATTCAAAGAAAAAAATCAACCAAATATTACATTATTCCAAACAATTTAAATAATATAACTTTATCAACTATTTACACATAATATAAAAACCTTCTCTCAATTATGTGGATGTTCATATTAAAATGAAGGCAATCATGAACTTGATCACAATTTAATATCACATACCCTCTCACATTGTAATACTCAATTGCATATAGAAAACACGTCATCAATAAAACTCATATCAATATTTCCTCCACAAACACCATATGGAACCTAATGATTAATAAATGAGCATAGTTGAAGACATTATTGATAATGATGAAAAATTTAGGATCTTTGTTGATATAGGATATGAGTTGGATATTGTTTCCTTAAAAATCTATCATGAATACACCCATTGATAATCCTAATACTTGAAAAGATTCATTCAACACCAAATAAAGATACAACACACCTCATCCTACTTTTCACAACATAGTATGGTCTCACAAATAACAACAAAATGACACAATTAATTATTTATTTGTAGCCAAACATATCATGGATAGTTTTACATATGCAATATTCATTGAACTTTTTTTTCTATTAAGTAGTGAGGTTTGTATTGGGGCACTCTCCATTGAAACATATTTTTCATTACATATTCATGCTAATAAGTTTATTATCAATGAAAATAACACACATTCAATGTTAAATATATAGTAATTATGATCAAAATATTAACATATAATTTAAGGTTAGTAAATAAAAAACCAAGACATCAAAAAATAGAAAATAACCTTGAACTACATTTTCTCACATAATCCCCACCCCATCACTTACACCAACTTCCCATCTATCCATTTCATGTAGCACCTCCTCCTCCTCCACACCCTATTGAACTTAGATTGATGCCAAACTAGAACAAGCATAAATTTAGTCCATGAAAAACCTCCAAATAATTTTTATAAAGTACTATTTTCCCTCCAAGAGTTAATGAGAAAATATCATTATCTCCTTCCATGCTAGGTAAATGTTTGTTGTGGATGCACTCTTTGTATCCTCCTTATCTTTTCCCAAGTGTTGGTCCAACGTAGATAAAACCAACTCAAGTTTGAATACTACCAAAAGGAAGAGGCAAAACAACCATAGCCACAACCTTTCATTGGAGATTGCATCAACCATCTTATTCATAAAATCTTCCCTTACGCATGCTTTGCACCATCCATTCTAAACTAGCTTCACACAACCTTCTTTCTCTCAATTTGGCCTTGATAAATCCCAATATTGTAGCCTCTTCACTATTAAATAATTTAGTCAATTTTTTTGGAGACCTAACTTTTGGGTCAGCGTACAATATTATGTCCCACTTTTTGGCCAAGTTGGACATTAATATCAACATTTTTTTACAAAATTTTACTTTATGAAATCTATAGCAACTAAACCATTAATAATTTGAAGATGATTGGAACTAGTAACTTGTGAGAATTTGTGTGTAGATTCTAAATATATTTTTAAAAAATAGAAATAAATTATGAATTTTCTTAACGTAACTTTTATTAACTTTTTTTTAGAGTAAACAACATTTTTAAAAAGTAACGCTTTATGTTGTCATGCATAATTTTTTTTTATTGAAAGGATAAAATTATAAATTTTAAAATATAGTGTTTTTAGAATATCAATATTCAGTGTATGTAGATATTTTCTAAGGCCTTTTTATTGCATGTTTTTTTAAATTACCTTTTGAAGTCAAAGCACTTATAATCAAGACGCAGTATTCTTTCACATAACTTGTTTTGTATGTATTGGAATTAATTTTCTCTTTTTATGAAAAAGAACATCACTAATTTAGTGTACACACATTTTTTAGAATTTTTTTCTATTTTTCTTTTATTAGTGTAGACTTAAATATATTTTGGGCATAGAAATAATTATGAATTTTTTAACGTAACTTTATTAACTGCTTTTTATAGTAAAATAACATTTAAAAGTAACGCTTATGTCAGCTACCATAAAAAAATTTCATTGAAAGAATAAATTATAATTTTTAAATATATATATTTTAATATCACTATCTAGTGCATTATTTCTTTATATTTTACGGTATGCCTTTTAATTAATTTTTGAAATCAAAGTAATTATAATCAAGACATAGGTGTATGTCGTCACACGTAACTTGTTTTGTGTATTGTAATCTTATTTTTATTTTTTTGAAACAAGGACATCAATACCTAGTGTACACGTATTTTTTAGAAAATTTTCTCTATTTTTCTATTTTTTTCAGGAAACAAATACCGATGTTTAGTGAAAACAAATATCCGTTAGAAGTTGCAGGTAAGAGTAATAATGAAATTTTAAAAAATTAGTATTTTTGTAAAGCGTATAATAAGAGCTGCTATATCTATAAAAACATAGTTTCTAAAATGACTTTTATTTAATCCTCAAAAGGTAAAGAAAAGTGTTTTTTTTCATAGCATTTTGATAGGTGGATGGATACTCCACCGAGGGCATGATTTAACACTAGAGGGTTTTGTCCATCGAAACATCTAGTTTTTATCTAACCCTCTTCAATTAAAATCCTTTAGATGGAATCCCTCAAAGCTTAAATCATTAGTTTTTCTAAAAATATGTGATTTTAGGCAAAAATCAGGATGCCCCAAGTTTTAGAACCATTATTGTGGGATGACCCATCTATGAAAAGGTTTATGAAGGAACACATTTTATTGATAACATGTCATTAAAATAGATAAGTAGGAGACCATCCTTAATGCACAAAACTATATCACACTTCACCACTTGCAACCTACAAGCCACAATAGAAGACAAAAACCATATCAAAAAACACCCATTGCCAACTTAAATAATCTCATTCCCATGTGCCAAGTGTTATTACTAGTACATGGGACTTTAAACCTATGTAAAATAATTATTATGAACACTCTACTCCACAATTTTTTTAGGATATGGTCAAGAGGTAATGTGTGTTAATGAAGTAGTCAAACAACACAAGAAAATTGTGATATATATTATAAGAGTGATGTGGTAATGATTTAATTTGGTGGGGAGAATGTAAGGAAATTTCATATATAATAAGTTATCCAAACCTAACCAAGATTTTTGGAAGGAGATGTATAATGTTGTAAGTGATCAAGTATAATGTTGTAAGGGGTTCTTGATCAATTCCAAAATTAGTTGATAGGTCAACTCCCTTATTGGAATCTTTATAACAATATGTATACTTAATTTTATCATAAGATTTTCCTATACCAATTGCTTCCTTTAGAAATATTTTAAGTTTCTAATTTGGATGATTTTTTCAATAGTTTCTTAATAATTAATAATGAATCACCTCAAACCACTAATTTTCTAAGCCCTGGAGATTTAACAAGTATTAAACCTTAAATAAATGATTCACATTTGACTTCATTGTTTATGCAATTTATTAAGAGGATTGAATCTCCTTGCACAAAGTACCCACTATCATCTTGAATAATTATCCCTACACAAATTTTTTTGTAGGTTGCCTCTAGAAGCATAATCAAAATTTATCTTTGTGATGCCTATTGAGGGTATCAATCAACCAATTGATTTACCTAAAATTTCCTTCTCTTAAATTTTTTATGTGGGTGGAAATTGAACTTGTAACAAGCACTTGAGAAAGAGACATGAAGAGAATAAAAGCACAAATCATCATATATTCAAGTTCATTGTAAAAGAGAACCAAACAAACACATTAGATTTATAGTTCATTCCCCAAAAAGAACCTATAAAATTAACGTAAAGGATATCCATACATAGAGTACCTAGGATATATGGTAAAACATATAAAAATTAAATACCTATGTTAAAGGCATTCTCAATAATAGTCAAACCCATTATTTTTTTAGATATAGATTCAACTATGGCTGGATAAATATAGCTAGATAGGTGAAAGGACACATCACCTCTAGTGTTATATTCTAGACCATAATTTGTAGGATTGGGATCAAAATATATGAAAAAGAGGCTACATTTTATCCTTTTTTTTAGTTGATAAGTTGGGGAATTAATCATCAAGAGAAAATGAGCCATTATCTAAACACCATTAGAGAATTTACAATTCACAAAAAATATAATAGAAACATATAAAGACACACTATCTACAAATCTCTACAAAGGGATAACAATTATGTACATGATTCTAGACACATATGATGATAAAATAAGGGAATTTTTTTGGATGGAACCATACACTTTCAATAGAGTAGGTGGAAATTCTTACCTTGTACAACCATTGAAAAATATTCATTATACATATTTACCTGTTAAATTCCCACTCTAGACCATGTCTTGGAGGCATTCTTAGAACTCTTGTTACTTGATTTTATCTTATATACCATTGTACCATAACATGTCCATTGTCCTGCTACATCCTTAGCCACATATTCTTTTCTTACATAATATTTTACCTACCAAATATCAATACCTCATCTTAACTTGACATACCTCATAGTTATAAATTCAACAACACTCAAACCTTTCTCTAGTTTACACCCTACCACTTTCAAACATGTCATTGTATGATAAATGTTCATGATCCCCTTACATTCTTATTTTCTTTCATAATATTTTTCCTACCAAATCTCACTACCTTATCTTAACTTGACATACCTCATAGTTACAAACTCAACAATAATTGAATTTTCTCTAGTTTACACCTTTCCATTTTCCAACATCTAACACACTTTGATAGATTATTATTATTATTTTAATCCTTATTTCATCCTAATAGATTCTGTCACAATTATGCATATCTTCCCTACATCACATTCCTTCCATTATTCATGTATTATATGTTAGGAGTTTTACAATTACAATTTTATAATATATAACCATCACCAATATATAACACTAATTTCAACAACACCAACCATTAATTTCAATATGCTCTATACTTTTATTTACACATCTCACACTTCTATCTCCTAACATATTCATTTTCATCTACACGTTATTTTTCTCATAAAATAATAGAGGGGTGCCCCCATAATACACACACTTACACTAGATAAATTTGACCATGATTAATTTTTTTGTATCAAAATTCTTCATATTTTGCATAGAATGTGACCAAAGAGACACAACATCACCAGTAACACAACTACTAGATATATCTTATACATTAATTACTTATATAAATACTAGAGGATGTCACATACTTCTTGGCCTAGGGGTCAACACTTTGTATATATATTTAGTCGAAGGGGATATGACTACCCATATACTCCTTTGCAAATCGCATCTTAGCTTACAATGTACACTATCTAAATCTCTTCTCTCTTTCCTTAGGATCCTAGGAATTCCTTTCACATGAACATTACCCATCCACCCTTAGGGGCACCACAAATGCATATAAGGTTGCATCCATAATTTCTACATATAAATTTTATAGTAGCAGATTTAATTTTCCACATTTCATATAATTTATATTTTTATCAATCAACACATGCATGTAAGTCCATCCAAGTACAAAAATTTACTTTTTAACATTTTATTTTCATTTGCATTAGTGATTTCCTTTCAATATTCACCTTTTCTTTCTCAATTATCCTCCAAGGTATCTTATCATGTTTCATAGATGACACAATAATTTTCTTGAGGGGAGAAGTTAAGTAATTAGTTTATGAGAATGCATACTCACTTATTTTTCTCAACACATCATCGCCTACAATGCATTAATTAGCATGACAAACCTATAAAGGTGGTAGTGATCAAGCTCCATGATCCCTTAGGTCATCTCCACAAAATTAAGTTCCACTTCACACATGCAACTTGATATCTTATAACAAACTTCACTTACCTTTCATCCTTACCCCTAAAACAACCCAACATGTATGATCATGACTAAACTTTCACATTGGAAGAGCTTAAAATACTAGTATTTTATAGTCAGTGCACCATATATTTAAATGGGGATCTTGGTCCTCATGTAAACAACTAATGGGTCAACCACATCACACTAGTTATTTATGCCCAATGGTTTGCATTAGACTAGGGAATGCAATAATTAGGAATTCATTTAACATTTCCAAAGTAAATATTTTTCATAAATTCATTTCATATATTTTTCTCCAATTTTCTCTTCAATTTTTCTATTTAGAGTCTAATATCTTGAAGGACAATCCTATCTAATTATAATTGCAAGGTCATACTCCATTATTGTATAGAAAGTCTATGTATATCCAATTAAGCCAACTCTTACATTTGATATCTCTTCATGTAATCTCCCTAGATCTTAATCATTATGATCATCTAAGTGGAAATTGACACTTCAAGGCTAGTCTTATTATATTGTGCATGTTATTAGTTAGCACAAAAGTAGGTTATTTATCAAGCTAATATGATGCATAGTTCTAATACATACTTTACTTATATAATTATATTTATAATTGAGGTTTGATATATCTAGCTATATATACTTACAACCCTTCTTAATATTGACTTGGGGACAAAAGAAGGAATGTGATATTTTTTAATCATATAAGATGAAGGTTATCCTTTTGGAGGTATTTAAACTAGACACTTCTTGAAATAGATGTTTGACACACAAGAATTAAGTGGCAACAAAACAATTTCAAGGCACTAGATATTATTATTCAAAGTTTTAAAGCCAATTATACATACGAAAAAGTTGATTGAATCAAAACTTAGGAACTTCTTAAAGAGGAGAGTACAACATGCTAATGAGAATATATGAAATACATATAAAATTACCTCAAAATTATTTTTGAGGAATTTATTCTTTTTGCAAATTAGACCATTATTGTCAAATTTTTGAAAGTTAAAGACAACAAATATACCCTTTTGGTGGGTTTGTTTGATTTAATTCATTGCTCAGCTGTTAAACTAAAAAATTGGGGCAATAATTAGGATTGCATAAAGCTATAAGGGAAATAAGGAAAATGATAAATGTGTTGAACTTGGTATTTTAACAGGGAAGGGCTTATCTAGTTAGTATATTATGACACTTCTTACATGACAAGGTGGATCTCTTCCCATTGATAAAAAAACTGATCCAACTAATTTTCATAGGATGAGCTTATGTCCATACCAATACAATAATGATTTGGGTTCCATCATATATTTATTTTTAACTTTTTGCAATTTTCATCAAGAATTGTGGGAGTGTTTGGAGATGACTATATGCAAGTCTCGATTTAAACATTACTAAATTGCATTTAGCTAAATTTATATGTATAATATACCTAAAGGTTTATGATCTATAACGATGCCTAGACCATAAACCCTTCAACTCAAAACACATACTACTAATATATCTAAAAAACTATATCATAGAAAGAAATGACAATTTAAATATATACTTTCTTACTCAAAATTAAGACATTCTTTGCAATGCTTCTTTATTTAGAACTACTTATATTATTTTTGTGATTTGTGTTATCTTGAATTTATATCACATTTCCTTATTTTCATCAAATATTATGTTGTAATGTTTTATTTGAGAATAAAAATCAAGTAAGAATCAATAATGTTTTAATGATGTTTATGATTGATGTAAAAGGGTTTTGAAGGGACCCAAAACCTTGCACATAAAAAGAAATAGTCAAAGCATACACAATAGCCTCCTAGACAAGAGTAAATTACAATTATAGCCAAGTTTCCAAGGGCGAATCAACACAATTACATCCAATTCACTTGGGATAAAAAAGTGCCTAAGGATCTAGCCTAAACAATGCTAAACCCTACCCTATTCAATCTCACACTCTTCACTTTAGTATGCAATTGGGAAATAAAATTGGGAATAAATTTCTTCTACCTTTGAGAAATTATGTAGGAAATATTTTATTCTAAGTTCTCAAACCTAGGAGGTGGGTGAGGCTCCCCCTTAGAGGGCACATCTATGGGTGAAACATAAATAGAGGAACATCTAGTCAAAGTAGCCAAATTTCAAATAGTTGCCTTAAGAATAGAAAAATGTGATGGTAAAGCCTATTGTATAGCAAGTGTAGCAACTGGAGTAGAAGGTGTGTGGAACTCACCAATAGAAGTCAATGGAGTTGAAGGATAAATACTTTCCAAAGTTGCACCAACCATATGAGAAACCCCCTCAAGAACCATAGGGGAGCATGAAGAGAAGAACCAACATCCTAAGAGTAACTATCAACTAGAGAGTTAGAAGTAGTAATAGTTAAGTGATCTCAATGGAAATCACTCCACTACATAGTTTTCCCTTGCGATAGGAGAGTGACAATTAGAAGCCAAGTGGCTAATGGAAAATAATGATCTACATCTTAATGGGAGACCCTCATAGTTAAGTGGTTGAGTCCAAGTCTTATCCCATACCATCAAAACTATATCCTCTTGAAGAGCCTTGTAGATATCTATGTCCACCAAAATACCCAAAAACATAAAGTGACACATGTAGGAAGTAGTAGAGTCAACCTTCAAGAAATGACCAATTATATTTCTAATGGCCTCATAGTAAGAATCTTCCCATAATTGGATATTGAATATTTGGAAGTTAAACCTAAACATGTCTAACATTGAGAGGTTCAAAGAGGGGGTTGAAGGATCTAGACCAAGGCTTGATCAAGAGAGAGTGCTCTCACCAAACCCATAATATTTCATCAAGCACTAAATACCAATCCTTTGAAGAGGAAAATGTCACTATGAAGAAGCCCTTGACATAAGGAAATAACTCAATATTTTCCTTAGGGAGAGGCTTATCTGAATCTAAAATCCAATTGTATAAGTTAGGAAGAGAAGGCCAAAACATATTGAATTTATATTTACCAAACCCTATCGTATATAAAATTATTCATTTTCAAGCATGTCCTATCCACAAGCCACCATAGGGGAAGATTATGCATATGGGAGGGGTTGCATTTTATCTTAAAAAGGGTGTGCAATAACCCTAATACCTACAATTGTTGCCTAGGACTGTTGGTGACCTAAATTTGAAGCTACAAAATTTACACTAACAACAACACAAAGATTAGGAGAATGCATAGTAATTGGAACATAATCTAGTAGGGTCATGGTGTCATTACTGCCTTTAAAAACCAAACCATCACCATCAAGAGCATGAGGGTTAAACACAAATTTATTGCTTAAATTAACACAAATATGGGGCATAAAGATAATTATTGGTGTAGAGTCCTTGTTAGAATACAGGAGTATAGGTGACATGATACCCATGCTACTAGCACCCAAACCTGACAAGGATATTTTTTAACCATTTGCTTTAGCACCCAATGAAATACAACCTAGATGTTACACCCCATTGTGTTAAATTACCTATTTACTATTATTTGATGAGTTAAAATGCTTTAATACATGATTATGTTTTGTATATTTTGATGGAAAATGTGATGAATAAATGTGCTATGCAATATGATACTTTAAATGATTTGAAGGTGAAAATATTTGATGCATATGAATGTAATGTTATTGGCTAACTACTATTGTGATGTACTAAGTTGGATGAAGGAAAAGAATCGAGCCTTCGGAAGAGAGGGGGAGTATCACTTAGGAGAAGAGCTTGGTTTGGTAACCCTTAATATGCCTATTTGAGCTATCACACACTCACATCCTAGTTTGGTCAAGTTGAGTCAAGTTAGTTCGAGAATTGGTAAGTAAACCTTCAGTCATAATTTGAGGATGATTCATTTTTGTTTTGGTCTTTCATTTCGTGATTGTTTCTTAGTTTGGATTATGTGACTAAATCTCTGCATAAAGTTCTTCTTTGTGTATCTTATATTTATGTATTAATCGATGCATATATACATAGAATGTATATATGTATATACATAGAATGTATATATGTATATACATATGCAATTGTGATAACTCATACATGTGAGTATATACATACGTGTGTATAAATGTAGAAGTACTTACACATACTCATGTGCGGATATATCATATGCATGAGAATATCGATTGGACATATATGATATAAATATGTGTTTATTATGATAAAAAAATAATGATATATGTATATAATATATATAATGATATATATGTATATGAGTATGTTAATGTATATGTATATACATACATACATACATACATACATATATATATATATTAATATATTTAATGTTGATATATATATTTGAAATGTTATAAAGTAAACTTTGGCGCATATATAATACATACCATATTAATAGTAAATGGTTGTATAAAGCCAATTTAAATCATATGCTATGCATATGTGAGAATGTTTAAATGAAAATTAAAGCACTAAGTTTCGTGCATAGTATATGATGTATTATTTATAAAGTTAATGGTATTCAACACAGTTTATAAAGTGCATAATTTGTGTTATGCAAAGTGAAGCAATGCATTTTAAATACTGTTGCATATATTAAAACTATCACACATTTAAAAAGGGCACACAATGTGTGATGTGTGGCGCTATATTATGAAGTTTGAATCAAATAGAAGTCTATTTGTTGTGCTAAAAAGCCACACACAGTCTTGATAAAGCATAAGACTTTTTCAAAGCCATGAGCTGACTCAAGCTTGGAAGAAGTCGACTTAGTCTCCAAATATGAAACCTGTAGGTAAAAATTTATGTGCTTTGACTCAGTAAAATAACAATTGTTGACAGTTAAAAGAAGGTGACTCAACCATATTATAGAGACTGGAAATGTAGGAGCTGTTATGTGTTTGCATCTTAATTGTTTAAGTAGCCGCATTTCACTTCTATTAGCTTAGTCGACTCATTTAGAGGTTAAGTTAGTTTTTGTTGTTAAGTTATGACAGTTGAAAGAGAAAAGGTGGCAGATTGTAGAGCTAGTTTGTAGCATTAAGTTTCTTAGATTTTAGTATAAGTAGAGGCAACTTCTTCGCCTTTTGGTCATTCATTCATTATCATTCTTTTGAAGTTCATTATTGTAGTTTTATGTGCAAATTAGTTATTGAGTGCATTAGAGAGAAAAGAGAGATTGCTTTATGAGTTTGTAGTTTGTTAAGAGTTTTTGAGAAAGGCTAGGATTGGAGATATGCTGATCATAGAAGGAGCATCAAGTGTGATTGACAAAATTAAGCTTAGGAAGCAGTATCTTCGTTGGAAGCTATAATTCCATGCATGCTGATTTTACTTCTCTATTCTTTTATGTTGAAATTGTATTTTTTATGAATGCAAGTGCTTGAGGAAAAGATGAATTATATGTTATGATTGCTTTAGCTTTGATTATTTCTTATTTGGTGAGATTGCATGATCTTTGGTGAATTCTTATTTTGGTGAAACCATGATGGTTGATACTTTTATTTATATTTACTCCTTATGTTGGAAATTGTGTGGTTGTATTTGTTATACGAGATAATCATAGCGTATTAGTATAATACCTAGGTTGTCATAGAACGTATGTATGCTTGCATAAAGTATGAAATACAAGAAATGATATTATTTTGAAATACTATGTTGAAATGTTAGTTTGCAATATTATATGTACATGTATGGTTAATTTAGTTGATCCAGGGTTAGTATAATCCATGGATGGGAGTAACCTAGTGGTCACTTAGTTAAGTCATCACCTTTTAGGTTGAAATTAATTTATGAATGTGAATAGTATGAATGGTCATATACCAAATCAAGCTAAGGGGTGGGTGAACATATGACTAGGCTCGGAGTACTGAGTGATTGCATTTATATATTGAATCTTTGGCCAAAGTAGTGTAAGTAGCCACTGATTACACTTATCCGTTCATTGTGAACTAGGTTTGCATAATTAAGCTAGGAATGCCATGCATGTAGGTTGTAGCCAATGTACGGTAGCTTTAGTTATGTAGGACACAACACCATGCTTAGGAAGGCTAGTATTATGAGGTTACTAGTTCAATCTCTTCATCAAAGGGTAGGGCCATCTTACCAGTTAGATAGATGTGTGGGGGACCACAATAAGTTCATGGTTGGTGGAGAAGTGCTTGAGTGATACTCTCCCTCATACAGTTAGCAATCAAAATTTGAGGATGTATGCCAACAAGGACATATGGACCATTTGTATCCCTATTTATTTAAAGCGCTTGGTTCAAGTTATGTATGTATTCATGTATCTTTATTTTTGTGGAATTGAAATTGGAAACATGTTATCTTTACATAGGATTATGTAATAAAAAATTGTTACTTGGGATTATGTAATGTTACCTTATAAATGCAATGGGAGTTTGAAATGAGATTATTTCAAATGTACATCTTGTTATTGAATTAGAAAAGATTTTTTTTTGCTTTATATTGAACTATTCACATGTGGGTCAAAACATAGGTAAAATCAAAGGGTAAAACATTGGGCATGTTACACTAGAGAAAATACAAGATTAATACCAATGAAATTACCATTATTGTAATCATTAGACCCAAGCTTAGAAGCTCTTAGGGCACTAGCACTCATAGGAGTAATGCTAGAAAAATGGCATATGCTAGATCCAACATCATTTATAGATAAACAACCTCTAGAGGCCCATGTCAATGAGCATGCAGATGATTACAACGAGAGGTTACTAGAATAGAGTGAGCACTATAGTTTCAAAAGTTTTTATGTAATGAGAAAAGTGTTGTTAGCCATACTATTTTTAATGTATATTTACACACACACAAAAATTTACATAAAATATTAAAATCCATTTTTACTAATGAAAGTAAAATTTAATATTTTTCAAATTAGAAGTTTTACAATTAAGTATATATAAACTCAAGTTATTTATTTATAAAAGATTAAAATAAAAATGCGCACAATTATATCTTATGGGTTTCATTATATTATTGACATATAGATTCAAATGGATTAAATACTTGTCAAATATTTCATTTATAATATTCTTGTGTAAAATTCAACTAAAATTGAATATTTTTGCCACAACTTAGGAAAATCTTCATAAATATTTAAAATGTTGAAAAAATATTAAAAAGGGTTGCTAGGTTGTGCGTTTTATTTGAGGTGAAGTTAGTCGATATATATTAGGCATTTTCTAAAACTAAAAATTACAATATTATATTCAATTGCAATATATTTGCACACAAAAAATAACTATTTGTCATGTAAATATACATTTTCACCATCTACATGTAATGTATTTTCTAACAAAATAAATTCTTCTAAAATTGACATAGATGTTTAATTTATGAATGTTAAATTTGATGTTAATTTCAAATATTTAGGATTGAAGTGGTAATTTTTATTATTTAAAAAATGATAGCAATTAATATAATTAAGCAATAATGCATAATTATTATAATACTCATAACATTTGATACAATGTGCCACCTAATGAGAATTATAATAGTTCAAAAAAATTCAATCAAATTAACACAAAATTCACAAAAAATATAATGCATTAAAGTTATTTGACAACACATACACATTGTTATTTCAACAATATTTCGAAAAGGGGCAAAATGTAGACACCTAAATTTAATCACTTCCATATATGATTAAATTTGTTGCATTCACGTCTATCATATTAATATTAATTTATTAAATTAATATTACACCCTTTGTCCCATAAAGTATTTAATTTAATAATTAATACTGTCTTTTCCCTTATTCCTCTCTAAATTAAATAAATACACTAATTTATTTAATTTAGTCACTTGTCCTCCTTTTGATTTAAAAATCAATTTAAAAATTGCTCACTTTCTCTCTCCTTGTCACATCCTCCAACATTTGCCACTTGCCTCTAACCTTCTGTTAATTAGCCTAATCCAATATTTGCACAACCTTAACCAAAATCATTAACTAAATTTAGCACCTCTTTTTGGTCAATTCTTCCTTTTTTTCCTTTTTGATGTTAACCCTCTCTCCTATGTGAATTTTTAATTCACATTTATTTGCTCTAGATTCCCCTCCTTTAAATGTGAATTTTTAATTCACATTCCATTCTCCCAAGGCTTCTAGAACCTTGGACTTGTCACAATCTCCACATGTGACCAAGTCCCACCTTTTTGGAGCCCACCTTTTATCCTCTAGATTATCCTATGAATGTGAATTTTTAATTCACATTTATATCCCCAACCACCTTTCCTTTTCCCATGTAGATTTTTGAGGAATTCTAAAATTCCTCAAATGTCCCTTTCACTCCCACTTGGGGACAAGAAATCCCTTTTTGTGGAAATCTCCTCATCCCCAAGGTGCATGTCCTTTTCCACCTCATGTACCTTCTTGACAACTCATCTCCACCTCACATTCCCTTGTC
The DNA here is from genome assembly GCA_007258455.2 of Sequoia sempervirens. Lineage (NCBI taxonomy): Eukaryota > Viridiplantae > Streptophyta > Pinopsida > Cupressales > Cupressaceae > Sequoia > Sequoia sempervirens. The sequence continues at coordinate 27,267 of VDFB02081879.1, forward strand.
CACTTCACCCTCCACATGTCAAGATGTGAGGGCTTGTGGGTTCTCAACCCACCATAGCCCTTCATCTTGACCTTGTTGGAGCAATCTTGACCCTTGAATTCTCTAGAGAATTCAAATTCTCCTATAAATACCCCCTCCTCAAGGGCATTTCCACAACACTTAGCTATCTTGCACCCTTATGCTGTCATTTTGCATTCTCAACACTTTGCACTCTCATAACTACATGCTGTCCAAGCCTTTTTCAATCATTCAACCATCTTTATCCATCATTTTGCATATTGAAGCTTGCATTATAGACATTCAAACAATCATCTAAGGAGCACACAACCAATCCAAGCAAGGGCCAATCAAAGAAGTTTCAACAACAAGGGAGGTAAAAGTGTTTGTGTTTCATTTTATTTGCATTCCTTTTCGTTGTAACTCTCTTTTGGCTAATCTTGAGGTGTCCTTGGTGTTTTGTCTTTCATGTTTCTTAGTTATTTTGCACACTTAGAGCGGTAGGAAATTCCAAGGTATACAGTGTCAAACTAGGGAGTCTTTTGGAGTCATTGGGAGTTTTTCTTGATGTAATGTTTCTGGAAGTTGTTCCTAGTATATCCTCATTTAGGAAGTAATGACCCCCCTTATTCTTTACCAATTCTTTGTGCGAGCTAACTGATAGTGAGTGATACCGCATGCATAGAGGAAGGAGAATAGATGCTTATGGGAGATTCCTTCCTAAAAATCCCAATCCATTCCAGCTAGTTGAATATCATAACCTACCAAGAGAAGAAGAAGAAGAAGATCCACACCCCTTTGCTGATGCATTTCCTGATTTGAGTAGCTCTGAAGTCTCATCCGAAGACCAAAATCAACTTGAGAACCCCTTTGCTTTATAACTAAATCAAGTAGGCATGGGCGATGCAAATAGGAATATACCTAACCAACTAGCTTTTCCTTTCCCTATTGCCCATCAAAATGATGTTGACAACATCAAGAACATTCCTGCCTAAGCACTCCCCAAGTTTTATGGATTTTTCACAAAAGATCTTGATACCTTTTTATTTGAGTTTGACATATTCTGCATGAGTTATGATTATACTAATGATGCCCATAGGCTTAAGCTATTTCCTACCACTCTGAAAGAGGTTGCATTAAGATGGTTCATGAGCCTAGGTAGAGATACTGTGGAAACTTGGGAAGACATGAGGACAAAATTCCTTGAGAAATACAAGGAATATTATAGGGGAAGTGACATGAGAGGAGGTGACATTTTTAGGATGTAGCAAAAGGAAGATGAGAGTCTAGAAGATTACATTTCAAGGTTTCTATTTTTCCTACAAAAATATCCACACCATACACTTAATGAAGAATCAAAAAAGTTTCTTTTCTTGAGAGGAATCAATGATAGCTACACCGATGCCTTGGACCTCATGGGAGGAGGAGATATCTCCCAAGTTCCTTGGGAAGATGTCAAGAAAATATTCTAGAACTACTCTAGGGTAGCTTCAAAGAAAGGGAGAGTTTACCAATCTTCCATGGGTAAGTCAACTACTGATGGAGTTTCAAGAATGGAGATTACTCATTTGCTGATAGACTTCAAGCAAGAAATTATAAATAATATAGCTACTCAGCTAGATACACTTCAGGCCAAGAAGAAGCAAGAGGAGGCAGAGGCAATGTTGATAGAGTATTGCCCCCATTGTAGACAAGAGAAGAGGGATTGCAGATGCAAGATGGTAGCTAACCTTGAAAGAAAGAAAATTCCACTTGAGTTCAAGCCAATCCAGATTGAAGAAGACCAAGTCTACTATGTTGCACAAAGGAAGCTTGGGCTCCAAGACAAGTTATGCCATCAGATCCACTATCTTATGCTAGGACATATCTTAATTCCTATTCATCTGGTAACCAATGGTAGCCCCCATATCCATCTAGTTATGGAGGATATCCACTACATCCTTGGAGTAACCCTCCAAATGCTTGGCCCAATCATCAAAGTTCTCCACCCCAGTGGCAACAACAATTTCAAGGGCATTGGCAACCACCTCAAAGAAATTCATAGCAAAAAAATCAATGGAGAGGACAACAATGGCCTACCCAGACAACCAGTTACATGCAACCACCTTCTTAGCCCAAACAACCTACTATAATGCCTCCACCTGCTAATCCAAGCTCAAATGCATCTAAACCTACTCAGCTACTAGCTCAGTCCACACCCAATCCAAATAACAAACCACAACAACAACTAGCATACTCTGCTAATTCAAATCAATTCCCTACATATGCTGTGAGTGTAAGTGACATCCACTTGCATTCAAGAACTACTCTTCCAGCCCCTTCCAATCCCATAATCACTGAGCTTCCTATGGAAGAGGAAGAGGAACCTCTGAACAATCCCATTCAGCCAAGTGTACCTAAAAATACTGAACCAGTTCAAGTCAAGCAGACTGAACAAGAAACACCATTTCCTTAGAGATTAGAAGTTTCCAAGAAGAAGGAAGAAAAGGAGGATAAAAATTTTGACATCTTAGATCAGCTGAAGCATATATGTGTCCAAATACCTCTATTTCAGGCTATAAAGGATGTTCCAATCTATGACAAGGCAATTAAGGAAGCATGCCTCAAGAAGCTAGGTAGGAAAAAGAAGGACCCAGCTATAATTCATGTTGTGGGACAACTAGCTAACATCATGTTGGGAAAAGTGACTATCCCAAAGAATAATGACCCAAGTAGTCCTATGGTAGTAGTTGTTATAAACAAGATCCAAGTAAAGAATGCTCTGATTGATTTAGGGGCAACAATAAATGTAATGACCAAAGACATCCTGCAACAACTAAATGTTGCAAGCATGAGATCTACTCCTACTGTCGTACAACTTGTTGAAACTCTACTATTAAGCCTGATGGTGTAGTGGAGGATCTTGTGATAGTTTTATACTCTTGGGAGTACCCAACAGACTTTATGATTCTTTCTCCTAAAGCTACACTAGGCGGGTATCCCATTATTCTTGGAAGGCATTGGTTAGCAACTGCAGATGCATACATTAGATGTCAATTAGGTGACATGACCATTTTAGATGGGAAGAGCATGAATTTTTTTTTCTTTATTTTCTTGCTCAGCCATCTCATGATGAAGATAATCTCGTATGACCACATGCTGGTGAAGAGGCCGAGGAAGTTAATTCTATAGCATAGCTTATGATGCTAGGTAGAAGCTCTTTCATGTAGCTCCAAGATGAAGATGAAGTATTGGATAACATCATTAAGAATCATTGTGAAGTGGAGGAAGCATCATCTTCTCATTTTGCTACTCCAGTCAAGATACTTCTACCTACTCTTCTTGTAGCCATTGTTCCTACAAACATTCTTCCTGCATCCACTCTTCATGCAACCACTTTTCCTGCAGACAGACTTCCTATAGCAACAGGTATGTCCCATACATTGCTGCCATATGAGCTAAAGGTGCCATGTGTCAATGAAGCAACCATGATAGAGTTAACTACACAAGTACATGTGTCAGAGGGAAAATATCTGAATGTTAACAATAAATTAAGTGAACAACAACAACTACTATTGGAAAACTTACTAAGGACCCATCAACATGCATTTGCATGGGATTATCATAATATGAAGGGATTGGAACTTAAAATTTGTACACAAAAAATTTACATTAGAGATGATTGCACCTTAGTAAGACAACTACAAAGAAGAATTAACCCTGTACTAAGAGAAATTGTGAAATGGGAACTGCAGAAATTACTAGATGCATGATTTATCTATCCCATTTCAGATAGTCAGTGGATGTCTCCATTAGTGATTGTTCCCAAGAAAGGAGGGAAATGGAAAGTTCTTGTTTATTAGAGGGAACTGAATGCTTCCACCAAGGACCACTTTCCCTTACCCTTCATTGATCAAGTTTTGGACAAACTTGCAGGAAAGAAATACTTTTATTTTCTAGATGGATTCAATGGCTACAACTAGATCCAAATTGCACTTGAGGACTAGGAGAAGACCACATTTACCTATCCATGGGGGACGTATGCCTATTCGGTACTCCCATATGGCTTATGCAATGCACCTGCAACTTTTCAGAGGGAAGCCATTAGCATATTCTCAGACATTTCTTATGATTGCATGAAAATTTATATGGATGACTTTACCACTTATGGTGTTGATTTTAATCAAGTGTTGGAAAATATCAGAAGAGTCCTATAGAGATGTGAGACCAAAACTTGTCCTTAAATAGTGAAAAGTGCTTCATGATGATGCATGAAGGTGTAGTTCTTGGCCACTACATCTCCCGCAAGGGAATTCAAATATATCTTACAAAGATTGAGGTAATCACAAATCTACCCACACTTGCAAAAAAAGAGGATGTTATGAGTTTCTTGGGTCATGCAGGATATTATAGGAATTTCATCAAGGATTTCAGCAAGGTAGTAGCACCATTGTATACTCTTCTCACTAAAGATGCTGAATTTTAGTGGATTGAAGCCCGTGACAAGGCATTTTCTGACTTGAAGACAACTTTGACTCATTCTCCTGTACTTAAAGGGCCTAATTGGGAGCTTCCTTTCCACATCCATATTGATGCATCAAATTTTGCCATAGGAGCAGTCTTAGGAAAAAAAAAGGAGCTGTTGAAAATTCCATTTACTTTGTCAACAAAAATTTACAAGGAGTTGAATTCAATTATATAGTGATAAAGAAAGAAATGCTAGCAGTAATCTATGCACAAAAAAAAATTAGACATTACATAACAAGCTACCAAATCTTTATGCATACTAATCATGCAACCATTAGATATATCATGAATAAACCTTTGATCACAGGTAGGTTGGAAAGATGGTTATTGTTGATGCATGAGTTTGATATAACCATTGTGGATAAGCCAGGGAAGGCCAATGTTGTTGCAGATTTTCTTTCAAGGCTGACTACATCAGAAGACAATCAGCCCATAAATGACTCTTTTCCTGATGAGCACCTATTCTCCCTTAGTATACAAACACCTTGGTATGCTGACATAGCCAATTAATTGGTCATAGGTAGAGTTCCTTCTCACTTCTCTCCAAAAGAGAAAAAGGGCACTCATTGAAAAGTCTTTTCCTTTCTCTTAGATTGTTGGATGTTTGTTTTATACTGGAACAGACCAAGTCATGAGGAGATGCGTGAGAGAAGATGAGACATATGATATTTTGCAGCCAAGAGGACAACAATGAATATTTTGAACACATGATATTATTGGCCAACACTCCACAAGGATGTAGGAAGGTATACCAAAAAATGTGATAGATGTCAAAGAATGGGTAGACCAACCAGATCTGATGAGATGCCACTTTTCCCTTAGATAGTAATCACTCCCTTTGAAAAATGGAGATTTGATTTTGTGGGACCCATTGACCCTCCATAAAATGGTAAGTCTTATATATTGGTATGCACTGACTATGTGACAAAGTGGGTAGAAGTTAAGGCCATGAAACATGCAAGAGATAACAAGGTTACAAAATTTCTTTATGAGGAGATTTTCACAAGATATGGAGTCCCAAGAGAAATAGTGACTGATTAATGGGCTCAATTCACATCAACCCTTGTTGCAACACTAGTTAATGAGTACAACATAAGGCACATAAAGTCTACTCCATATCACCCCAAGGATAATGGCCAAGTTGAGGTGACCAACAGAGAAATTGAAGCCATTCTGACCAAAATGGTAGCTATTCATAGAAAGGATTGGGAAAACAAATCACTAGAAGCTGTTTGGGCCTATAGGAAAACCTGGAAAAAAACTACAGGCTTCACTCCATTTGAGTTGCTGTATAGAAAAACAACTATGATGCCCATTGAATTTGAATATAAGACTCTTCAGACTGCAGTAGATTTGGGGATGGATATTTCTGAGGCACAAAAAGAAAGAATCATGCAGCTAAATGCTTTGGATGAGATAAGAAGAGTAGCCCTGTAGCATACAGAGGTAGTGCAAAATTAGATAATCAAGTGGCATGAAAAATTTATCAAGGACAAGAAATTCCAACCAGGAGATTGGGCCCTGCTTTATGACTCAAGATATCAGGACAATGCAGGAAAATTGCAGACAAGGTGGCTAGGACCATATGAAGTTATTGAGGTCTTTCCTAATGGAGTTATTCAACTTACTACCATTGAACCTGTCAGATTCAAATTACTTGTCAATGGTCATTTCCTCAGATTATATCACAAGTTAGCTTCCAAAGAAGAGTTCCTACAACAATTCACCCAACATTTAGCACCCGAACTTCTTGTAGCCAAAGGAAGTGGACCTAGTGTCCCTCCTTCTGGCTAATTAAGGTACATACTTGTCATAATAAAGACTTCCACTCTTGTGGAAGTCCATTTCTTCACCCATCCACCCATCCACCCATCCATCACCACCTTTCTCTCTCTTCCATCACTTCATTCCACCTCACCTCATTCCACTTCATCTTCATTAATTGCTTAATTTGTTCCCTAAAAGGCAAATGATACTTTCTCCACAATCTTTGCAACAAATCCTCCACACATTCAGGTATGTGCACATTAATTGCTATCTTTTAATCATCTTTTAAGTGCATTCATTTAATCATTGTATGTTAGTATAGACGTTCACATAACATGTCATTACTCCTTGTCAAATCACCACTCCCATCTCGCATGTGCGGACACATGTCTAAATTTATGTTGGGGGGGAAAGAAAAAGATGCAAATATATTTCCCATGTGTCAATTTATGCTAGGCTATGTCAAAAAATTTAAAATGAGCCGATTTGATATATGAGTGAGAGGACAACTTGCATGTGTGAAGTGACATTAACTGTTGCTGCCATTTATTCTCATCATAATTCTCCTTTATTACTCATTTTCTTGCCATTATTGACTCTGTCATAATCTTGAGTTGCAAGCAAAAAGGTAAAACAAAAGAAAGGGAAAATTCATTCGATATTGACATTGGAAATTCAACAGGTATTGCAGGAAGGTGAACTTGATTTTCAAATGAAATTACAGGAAAGAAATTGTAGAGCATTTGTTTGATTACAAACAATGGGAGGTGGGTTAATTCGAAATGAACCCATGGTGCATGATGTTTTAATGCAGGATGCACAATGCTTGGCCGAATTTATAAAATATGGATGGTTAGATTACTTCCTAAAGTTGGATGGCTTTGACTAAAGCATTGCCCTTGAATTTTCCCAGATATTTTCTGAAGGAAAAACCACATTAAAAGGGTTGGAAGTTGTGGCAACTAAGGAAAGAATTGCAGAGGTCACAAGGTTACCTGTTGATGGTGAAAATTATCCTACTTCTAGAGATGCCAGATTAGCTAGGGAAAAATTTACAGAGCCGAATGACCCACATTGAGCATAGATAAATAGGGTGCAAAGAGAATGTCTCTGCCCAAGTCATGGAAGCAGATAACCGTTTATGTTATCAAATACATCACCTATGAGGGTCGCCAATCAAATTTTCATTCTGTGCACTTCAAGATTTTGAATGACATGAGGCACATGAGGAGGATGAATGTGCCTAACATGCTATACAATCTTCTCTCAATCATGGTGGATGAGACCCAAAAAGGTAGGGATAATTCTATTTCCCAACATTTTCTGATTAAATTTCTAGTTGAGAAGTCTTTGCATGATGTATCTAGAATGACCTAGGAAGAATTTATAAATGTTGATCAAATTAGACTTGAGAAGTTGTAACCTAGAGTGTTACGTCAACCCCATAGGTCTAGCAAGATATTGAGCACAATTGAAGCCACTCTTGGTGCTTCAACCTTTGGTACAGGCTCTAGTGTGAATCCTCCTACAGCAGAAGAAACCATAGAAATTAGTTCTTTTGGAACAGAGAACTCAAAAAAGAAAGCTCTTCATCAAATTTTGATGACAACGTTCAACTTGAAACCCTGATGAAAACTAGGGCACAACAAAGAGAAGTAGAAATGTGAAAGGAAAGGAAAAAAGGCAGTCGACAGAAAGAAAGGTGCCGAGCTGAAAAAAGAGGAAGGCTAACACTGTTCATCTTGTAGCTAAAGAAAAATGTTAGAGACCTCCTAGGAAATCAAGGCCAGCTGGGCCAGCATTTGGTACACCTCCACAAGAAAGCTCGAAGCCTAGTGAGACATCACATGAGAACCCTAAATCTCTAATGGGGCTGGAGAATGTCAAAGAAGAAGACATATTTGGGAGAGCAGTAAATATAACACTGGTCGATCTTGCTAACATTGTAGAAGAGTTCAAGGAAAATCATGATTTCCTATAGCATGGATAGGAAGTCTTACATCAAGAAGTCTTGCAGCAACATTTAGAACAAGAGCAAGAGTTCTTGTAGCCATAGTAAGAACAAGAACGAGAGCCCCTGCAATAAGAAGTGGGAGAAGAAATAGTACCCCCATAGCCAGAAACAACTAGACAACTCGAGTCCATGAAGATAGTGCTATATGAGGAGCCACCATCGACAAAAAGATTAGTAGGAATTCATAATCCTCTTGATTTTATAGTACATATGAAAAATTTGAATTTATGGAAAGAAATACAAAGGAGGGAGGAAGAATGGAAAAATAAAAAAATAGAAATTGAAGAAGGAAATTCAAAAGAGGGACGAGGAGATTGAAGATATAGATGCATAAGTTTCCACCCTAAAGTAGAGGGTGGATGATATGGAAACCTTGGTACCACATATTTTGGAATGTAGGACCGCTCCAAGGGTCTATGTTCAGGTTTGAATCCTTCTATTGACACCCCTGTTGAATTTTTCAATGCTTATAGGATTGGCTCACCTAAAATAAAGAATTTGCTATGTGAGTTTTATTTGCATAATTATGCTATAACTCAAGACCATGATTGTAATATGATGTTGTATGTTGGGGATGTCCAATTGAGGGAATTTATGTCTTGGGTAGAAAATGAGATTAGTTGGGGACAACAACATGGGGCTTATAAGCAATTGGAGTCTAACATCCCTCTGTCCATTAGAGCTGAATCAAGCAACCCAAGGGATATTTATAGAGAATGGCACAAAATTCTTCTCAGACCTAGTTATGGAAATAGGATTATGCCTTGGATTGAGGCAATTTATAGTGAGTATGAGGTAAAGGCAGCAACAAAGGAGGAAACTATGAGAAGATGCCTATCACAAAGATGGAATAGCCTAACTGATGAGATGAAGTAAGCTGAACCTCATTTCATCCATAATTATGTTGTAGCATTGAAAATGATTGATAGGTATATTTAGATTGGGAGAACAAAGGGGTGATTTTGGCTTCCCCTAAGTTTCCAACCACCCATTCTCATGTGGCCCATGCCAAAATTCAGATTCTACCAGTATGACATTGCTGCAGAAAAATAGAGATTGAACATATTTGACAGATTAGGAGGATTCTATTGGGATCTTGATTCATGCACAATAGCCACTAATGTTGGAAAGCTATTAGTTGCAAATTTTAGAGCTTTGACCAAACAAAAGAGCAACCTTTCCCTTGCTAGAGGACTAGAAAAACCTTAGGTTGGGGGGAGTGATGAGCCTAGTTTTTGGTCCAATTTTGGGTAGAATCTGTAGTTTATTTGCTGGCAGTTGTCATGGACTTTGATGTTAAATGTTGATATTTTCATAATGTTTCCCTCAAACCATAGACATTGGGCTTAATCCTATCTCTTCAAGTTTCAATGACATTGGAATATTATGTGGATTATCTATATTGATTTTGCATGTGGTTAATGAAGTTTTCTTAAGGTGGTTATAGATGTGCAGTTATTGTGCGTACTGAAATTGCAATGCAGATTTAATTCGAGGATGCTAAGTTAAGGAAGGAACCACTAGATGGACATGCACCATAACACCCAACAAAGAAATCGCTCAAGGTCAAAGGAGGTTGATGGCAGAAGATTCCTCATGCAGCCAAATGCGCCTTGCAGTGGACTTTAATGATTGAGTAGATGTGGGCATTATTGCTATGCTAAATCTACATTTGGACCTACATGTTTTACCAGATTCCATGCATGCGTAACCACCGCCACTCCACTTTCTCTATTTTCCCTAAATAGATTCCTCCCAGTCGTGGAGTTGACCGCCTTGTTTAGTTGATAATATAAATAAAGATATGATGCTCCTTCCTTAGAAGGTTGAACAATTTGATATTGTACTTGCACTCTCAAGTTTTCAGTAATGCATATACATTACTCTTTTGTACTCATGATTTATAGTGAATAAAATAAAGTTCCGAGTTCGAGCATCTGAGTTCTCATTAGTTTTAGAGGATACTTATCCAAGGGGGCCCACTTGGTGAGTAATCCATCTTCTTAGTTTAGTATTAGTTTAGTATTAATTTTTGTTTAGTAATTAGTTAGAAATATGGCACCGAATGTTCTTGCAACCACTATAATTTCATTCTGTGACTGTTCCTACAACCAAAGCAGACATAGTAGTGCCCTGTTTGTTGCTCAAATTTTCATTCTTTTTTTGCATTTTAGTTTGATGTAGTTGTTGATTGATGATTGTCATTTATGGTATTCCATTCTAAGCAATTTACTTTCAGTATCAAGAGTTCCTTAGCTGTAGAATGAAATGGCTACTTTGAGTTCCTAGTGCACATACTATGCTGACCCATTTCAATTTCACGTCCTTGGGTTGACAAGTTAAATGCACCTTCAAAATGATTGAAAGAGCTATTCAGGTTAGATGTCCAATCTTTGAATCATGGCTGTAAGGGCTTAGTTATTAAATCATTGTAGAAGGCTAACAACCATGATGAGGTATTGTGTGATATTATGCCTATGGATGGTTGTCATATGTTATGCAGACCATGGCAGTTTGATCAACGAGTAGTACATGATGGACATATCAATACCTATTCTTTGACAAAGGATGAGGTTCATCATAAGTTGAAGCCCTTGAAAGAGGTAGAGGAAAAGGTATACTATAATGCAAGAATTTTTTTTGTTGATGGAAGAAGTTCCTAAAAGGTATGAGGCATGAGCATATGTGTTTTTCATTGATCCCTAGAATTGATAAAGAAGATACTACTGAGGTACCTGTAGAGGTTTCAAATTTGTTGAATGAGTTTCAAGCAATTATTTTTTATAACGTACCTAAAGATTTTCTTCTAGTAAGAAAGATTATTCATCAGATGGACTTGATTCTTGGAGCTAGTTTTCCAAATAAGACAACTCATTGTATGACTCTAGAGAGTGAAGAGTAGAAAATACAAGTGCAAGAGTTGTTGCACAAGGGATTGATCAGAGAGAGTTTGAGTCCATATGTAGTACTTGTAGTACTAGCACCAAAGAAGGATGGGGAATGGTATATGTGTACATATTCTAGGGCCATCAACAAGGTCACCATCAAGTATATATTTCCCTTTCCAAGAATGGATGACATTATGGATTGTTTGAGGGAGCTAAGTACTTCACGAAGATAGATTTGAAGAGAAAATATCACCAGATCTGGATTAGAGAAGGAGATGAATGGAAGACAACATTTAAAACCAAGGAGGGCTTGTATGAATGGTTAGTCATGCCTTTTGGGCTAACCAATGCACCAAACACATTTATATGGATTATGAATGAGGTATTGAAAGAATTTTTAGGATTTTTTTTTATTGTTTATTTGGATGATATTTTTATTTTTAATAAGACATTGGAGGAGCACTTGATGCATATCTGAAGAGTTTTTGAGAAGCTAAGGGAGGAGAAGTTGTTGATTAATTTGAAGAAATATATTTTTGTGAAGAGAGAGTTGTTGTATCTGGGATTTTTTGTCTCAGTAGAGGGTCTTAAGATGGATCCAGAGGTGAGAGAAATCATTGAATGACCTACCCCAAGGAATGTTATAAAGGTAAGATCATTTCATAGTCTAGCAAGTTTTTACAAAAAAATTATTAAGAATTTCAGTAGTATTTGTGCACCTCTAACTAAAGCGATGAGAGGGGATATAAAAGAGTTTAAGTGGACTATAGGAGAAGCCGAAAGTTTTGATATGTTGAAGAAGAAAGTTATAGAGCAACTTGTTTTGGCAATTCTAGATTTCATTAAGGTCTTTTAGGTAGATTTTGATGCTAGTGGAACTGCCATAGGAGATGTTTTGAGTTAAGAAGGTAAGCCTATTTCCTATTTTAGTGAGATGTTAAATGATGCTAAGAAGAAATATTATGTCTATGATCAGGAGTTTTATGCTATAGTTCAGGATTTGAAGAAATGGAGACACTTTTTGTTGCAAAAATATATATTTTTATTTACTAATGACTAGGCTTTGCAATATCTCAATAGTCAAGGAAAGTTAAATCAAAGGCAATTAAAATGGGTTGAGTTTTTGTAGAGTTATACTTTTGTCATGAAGCATAGGAGTGGAAGGTCAAAAAAAGTTGTAGATGCCTTAAGTAGAAGGAAAAAATTATTGATAGAGATGAATATAGAGGTTGTTGGGTTCAATGAACTCAAAAGTTTGTATCCAGAAGATCCAAACTTTGCAGACGCTTGAAAGGCTTGTTTGGAACCTATTACTTTGGATAGGACAAGATGGTTGGATTTATTAATCCAAGATGGGATGTTGTTTAGAGGAAGCCAATTGTGCATTCCAAGGAGTTCTATCAGAGAGAATCTAATCAAGGAGAAGCATAGTGGAGGATTGGCTAGACATTTCAGTCGAGATAAGACCATTTCTCTTGTCAGTGAGAATTGTTATTGGCCACAGTTACAACGAGATGTGAAGAATTTTATACAAAGTTGTAGAGTATATCAGATGGCGAAAGGAATAAGTAAGAATACTAGATTGTATCAGCCATTACCTATACCTAAGAGGCCATCAGAGTATATTAGCATGGATTTTATTCTTGGCTTGGCAAGGACACAAAGAGGGAATGATTCGATATTTGTGGTGGTGGATAGATTTTCAAAGATGGCACATTTCATTATGTGTCATAAGACCAATGATGTTCATGTTGCATAAATTTTTTTCAAAGAGGTGGGGAGACTACATGGTCTACCAAAGAGTATAGTTTCAAATAGAGATACCCAATTTGTTGGTCATTTTTGGAGGAAATTATGGAAGAAGTTGAAGAAAGATTTGAAGTTCATTTCTGCACACCACCCACATAATGAAAAAAAAATGAAGGTGGTGAATAGGAGTTTGGGTAACCTACTAATATGCATAGTAGGAGATAAGCCCAAGGGATGGGATTTGATTATACCACAAGTGAAATTTTCTTACAACAATTCTGTCAACAAGAGCATTGGTAAATCACCATTCCAGATTGTGTATGGGAGTAGTCCAAGAACTCATTTTGAACTAAGAAAGATGGATAAGGGGGAGAAGAGTAGTGCTGAGGCTGAAAATTTTGCTAAGCACTTGAAGGATTTGCATGAAGAAATGAAGAAACATATCAATAAGATGAACTCAAAATATAAGGCCAAGGAAAATCAGAAAAGGAGGCGTAAGGAGTTCCAGGTGGGAAATGAAGTCATGGTTCATTTGTGAAAGGAGAGGTTTCTAGTTAGTACATACAAGTTAAAGATACAAAAGTTTGGACCACGAAAGATCCTGAAGAAGCATGATTCAGAAAATGCATATGAGGTAGAGTTGCCTGATGAAATTCATATTTCACTTGTGTAAATATTTTAGATTTAATAGAATATCATGAAGGGGGAATTAATGAAGAAACAATAGAATCACAATGGATATTCCAAAACCTACTTCAGGAAAGGAAGAAATTGAAAAAAATCTAGATAGTTGTGTGAGAAGAAGCATAAGAAACATACAATATGTAGAGTACTTGGTGAAGTGGAGAGGAAGGCCTATTGAAGATTCATCATGGTTCTTTGAGGTTGAGGTTAATCGTCTTGGTTTTCCTCCAACTCTTGAGAAGTGACAGGGTCACTTTTCAAATTACTCTGGGTGTCTGATGTAGGAGAATCCAGTGGTGTAGGGAAATATTGCATCACCAAAAAAAAAAAGTTTTTCCTTAATTTATTTAGTTGTTTTGAATTCCATGATGGCACTTAAGGGATGTAAGACAATCAAGAGTCAAAAATAGTGAAAAATGTTCACACTATTTTTAGCAAGTCAGCCTAAATAGGCTCGTATGGACCTAAAAATTTACCCCAAGGAGTAGAACTGAAAAAAATTTCCAGTCGTGAAAGAATCATCTCAATACCCTATACGATTGGGGAGATATTAAAGTTTCTGTCCCAGGAAATTTCTCGAATGTAACTTCAAATTCAGATATGAAGAATTTAGAGGCCGCAAAACAACTCAAAAAGTTGACAAACTGACCTACGGTGGGTCATACATTATAGATCTCTTTGAGAACTTTCCAATGATATGCAATAATAGCAAATCGAACACCTAGATCAAAATTTATGGCCCTACAAAGTTGCCCCTCTAAAAAGTGAATTTTATTAAAATTTCTTCCTAGGCTAGAAATCAAATGGTGGGAATTTTGACACCAAAACAAAAGGGAAATTTGAACATTCTAGAACATTCTAGGGTGGTTATT
>VDFB02081880.1:0-20656 GCA_007258455.2 Sequoia sempervirens
ATAAATGAACTTCAATTATATAGCCTTGAGAACATCAAAAAATTATAGAACATAAAAAATGCATCATTAAATGTATATTAACATCATCTACACTCTAATTAAAAACATTAAAAACAACACGGAACACAAAGAGATGAAATAGGTAAAAGGATAAGCACATTGATCTCCTTCATATACTATGTTGATTAATAAGCCATGTGGAAAGAAAGTACTTAAAGTTAAATAGGTAAAGGGATAAGCTCAACAATCCCTTTGAGTGATGTGCCATTTTCCCTCCATCCCAAGCTTCTTCTTCATGTATTCCTCCTTATTGTTTTACTCCTATCTATCTTATGCAGTTTATTTCTCCTTCCACCAAATCTCCCCAAATTTATCCTCTCCTTTTTCCTAGATCTCATGTGCTTACTTATTATGATGCCTTAGTTCTGCTTGACCTCCATTAGTTCCTGTTAGTTTTGTTTACACTTCCATATTTCCCCTTTGTGATATTCCCTACATAAAGTCTGTCACTTTCCACATAAATTTTATTATGCGACAAATTTATACACCACTTTCAATTTCTCATCTGGCCACTTTCATTCATGTCCTTAATCCTAGTGTGCCTCTATCTACCCTTGACATTAATGTTTAAGGGCTTGTTGAGATGAAAAGTAATGTTGATTCCTTACCTAATGGAAACAAAAAAAGACATGTACATATAAAAATCAAACACAATTCAATTTCTATTAAAAATTTTACATATCCATTTTTTTTTTTTTTTTTGGATCCTAGATTTGAGATGCACAATGTTAAAGGAGATCCCATGACACATTCAAGGTTTTTAGTGCTACATATTTAGTTTGTGTATGATGATAAGTTATTGGCTAAGTTGTGAAATTTAATGGAAAGTATTATCTTCCGACTGGTCTATTTTTTTAATATTGAAATTGGCCAAATGCAAATATTAAGATATTAGGAAGAGTTTATTATTTTTTAGATTTTTGACTTCCTAAACAAGGTCCGACCATGCTTATACATTCTTAACATTTGCATGTGCAAGTGAGATGAATATAAAGAACTAAAGTTGTTAGAGGCTACACCACACTTAATTATGGATCTTCTAATGTAAAAATACATCATCCTACTGTAGAATTTAAAAGAAAGAGTGTTTCAAAGGATAGTAAAAATAATGGAAATGACCATTGTACAAACTATATTATAAATGTTTCTAATATAGTGGAAATACTAAAGCCTCCAACTTTATCCTTTGTAAATGTGCTTCCAAAATTTGCTGCTTAATTTGCTTGCATGAATTACACTTCCTTGTGGAGGCCCATTCTCAGATAAATCTAGAATTTATTCCCAAAAGAGATATAATGAAATAATTTGTTGATAAATTTTAGAGTTAATTGTAATTATACTTTCAACTTTTATGGGATTAAGGAATAATTGATTAAGGTTGTCATTAAAAAAATTAGGTTGAGGGGTTAATATGGGGGTCAATCCTTCAATTGTTCCTCCTAATGAAAATTTAAATATTTTACACTAAATAAATCTAATAAAATGGTTTTATATGAGGGTCATGAGATTGAGGTACATATACATGTTGACAAGCTTGAAATCATTGATTCGCCTATGTATGTGAGGAATGATAATTTGTTGGTATTAATAAAAATTATAAGGGTACTTATTCTTCTTCTTATGTACTACTGATCGACTTTTATAGAAATTTCTATGGACTAACTAGTATTCAAACTTAGGACCTCCCATTTGGTGTTAGGATGCTCTACTATTGAGCTAATGACTCACATTGTGATGAGTCTTTTTATGACTTAGGTGTGTATCATTTCTCCAACACACTCCCTTGAGCCACAACATAGGTGTCAAATGCACCTAGCTTGGCTCTAATACCATACAAGAATACCAATTATGAGGACTTCCTATAAAAATATGACACATGAAAACCCATTGAAAAATATTTAAGATCATAGTCTATCTTATTGACCCCATGCATATTTTCTAGGACCACTATGCTTAAAACACAAAATAGTTTTTTATAGCAAATACAGATTAGATCTTATAAAATGCATTACTTAGATCAAATTATATGGTAAATTAAATATAATTAATGATTACTTTTTCTTTTAGTATGAAAGAGGTTAAATTCCAATATATGTTCTAGTGGGCTTGATTGAGTGACAAGGTGGAGTGATTGTTGTAATGAAGAACTTGCTAGGAAAGCTAACCAAGTTAAAATGTACACCTATACATACATCATTGTGGTAATATAGACCTATGTCATAAAACACAATTGAATCCTATTAGTTCCAAAGTATTTTAGCAAAGAGGTTACAATTGCAAGAGATCCGTATATGCCTTTATTTTAGATTAAGTCATTTAACCTTAAATAATTTTAAGAACATACATAAGGATCCTCTATATAAGTGCAAGGATTATTTGCCTAATTTGTAAAATTTTCAAAAGGAATAACAATGGTGGGAAAATCAAGACAAGATGCAACAATTTAGAATTCCTAAAGGGTTTACAATTATTAGAGCCAAAGTAGGTTATATTTTGGTTTTATATTATAAAATGATTCAAGAATCTATAAGGCCAAAAGAACCATAAGCATTGCAAACTTTAGTTTAGAAGCATAAGGGATTGGATATTTTCATTCCTAAACATGGTTTTCATTAAAAAAATTACTCATGTACTATACATACATATTCATGTATATGTGAATATATCTACATATGTATACATACACATGCACATATCTAAATATGTATATATGTATATATGTATATGTAGATATGTAGACACATTCATGTATACATACATATGTATATATGCATGTATATATGTATATACATACATTTATTTTCTATATGTATATATATATATATATATGTATACATATATAAATATCATAAATACACACACATATGTATGTATGTATGTATGTGTGTATGTATATTTATGTATACGTATATACATGTATGTATATGTATATGTGTATGCATACATGTATATATATGTATATATGGATACACACACATTTTGGTTTTGTTTTGTAAGCATCCTCTTTTGAGGACAACCCTTTGTTGATGATGTTGAGTATTAGTTTGTTGTAAGTGTGTTTATTATTTTAATATCATTTTAAAACAATATTTTATTTATTTATAAATTTTGGTATAATCTCTAATTTTATAATATGTTTGTGTGTGTAGGTTGAGTTGCATAATTGTTAGGGGCACACACAATCAACACAATGCAAGATAATAACTAATTCAAGGGATCGAAGTTCAGTTTCTAGTCAAGCAAAGAGAGGCATAATGTTTCATTAATAGCATTTGCTACACATACATAAACACTTTTATATCTTTATGACACATTCATAACTATTTTCATGAATATATATTGGTGATATTTTGTAGTCTAAGAGACAATGTTGACCTCATGTCACTGTATATGATATTTTCATGATGTATTATGTATGTCTTCATGACCTTATCAAGATCAATATATAAATATTTTGTGCATATTCATAGCAAATGGTTTGTGATTATTCTATCTATCTATATTACCCTTTATCTCTATCTCTCTTTATCACTATCTCTCTCACATATATATGATGTGCATGAATGTTGAATGGCATACATGTAATGAACCCATACTAATTCTAACTCTATTTAGCCTATCAACAAATAAATATTCAACATTGGTCTTCTAGATTTACATACATCTTAAGAATTTACTACCATAATCCATAAGACAAAGCAACAATAACCCATATGGGTGTTTAGACTCACAAGTGAAAGTCAAAATGTTATAGCTAGCTATCCCTTCACTAAAAAATAGTAGGGTTTTTAGTTCAAACAAGGAATTACCCCATTTTATTGTATGGTTCTATATACTAAAACCCTATCTCCAATAACACACATAAAGTAAAAAAAATATCTACTATGTTTGGCTTCATGAATGCAACACAAGCTTCTAAATGTCCTAGGTAGAGCAATAGATTTCCATTCACATAGTAGAAATTACAAGCTAATGCTTTTTAACATGATTTCTAGAATTTCATACAAGAATAGCTTTTTCTCTTACATTACATATAAAAATACTAAAAAGAACCTTCATAAAAAATCATACCTCATTACCACCAAGTAAAAACTATTAGGTTTACATACTCGAATTTCACAAGCTTCAAAAATGTATAATTTGCACTACCTTCTTCCTCCTTTTGCCTCTATCCTCCCCTTTTCCCTCTTTCTTTTCCTTTTAATCCTTCCTTGATTTCCACCATTTTTTCCATTTTCTCTACATGTTTCCCATTTCCACTTCCTTTGCTTTTATTTCTTCCCACTTTGTGAACAATAAAGTCCCACTCTCTCTTCACTTACTCATCATTCAAGTTTCCTCGAATAGCGTACCTCAACATTAATGCTTGATACTTAATATGATGGGGCCAAAAGGTGGGGTGGCCACTTTTTGGCCCCACATCTTTTTGCACTCGCTCTAATAAGGTTTGTCCTTTTGATAATAGTAATGTCCAAAGGTGGCTCTTGTTTGCATGTGGATACATTTATACCAAACATCAACTTTTAGTGATATGTGTGAAGATTTTGTAGTGGTTCTATATATTGTTCTTATTCTCTAAATATAAAGGAGGATGAATAATCAAGTCATGATGGACTAATGAAAGAAGATGAATTGAATAGTGATAGAAACTAGTCTACTATAGTTAGTGATGATGAAAATACATTATATAAAATTATGCAGGGATTCTCATATTACTTAGAATCTCTAGTGTTACAATATGAATAGTATTTTAAACACATGATAGACCTTTTTCTAGAGTGTCTCTACAAACTTGTGACCATTGAATTTGCTTGGTAGTATAGAAAATTGCATTATAATACATCAAATAATAGGGTAGAGAATGTAATTGTTAATTTTATGGTTTCTAAGACCAAACTTTGTAAATGATATTAATTGAGGGCATGAAGACACAATCAAGTCTTTGTTCTTGATGGTTTGATTTATATTTTCAATCAATGGTTCCATTTATACACACTACATGAGGAAATTGTTCAATAAGAGTAACTTATAGTTTTAGTCAATTATATTTCAATTTGTACACACTACATGAAGACAATGCTATCAATGATATGATTCTGGATTTTTTATAAGATTTAATATTATAATACCTTAACAAATCAAGCTATGACTTTCATGGTTCACTCCTACATGTATGAAATTTGCATTTTCATCTACAAGTTTGACCCTAAATTTATAGTTTTAAAATTATTTTGTGAGCTTAACCCTACATTTCTATTCTTTAGGAATGTATTTATCTTCATTTTTTAGACTATGTTGAGAGCTATTATAATGTTTTTTTGCACTAATTTTTGGAGGAAACTCATTTTTCCTTACTCAAACCTTTGGATTATGCAAAACGGGGAAGCAAAATACTATTAAAAATACTTTAAAAATGTTCAAACAAGTGCAATTTGAATTCAACAAATTTTAAAAAAATTGCATATAGGGTTTCGAAATTAAACAAATACATGCATTTTGAACTTAAAAAAAAAGGAATTTTAAATACCTCGTGCTCAATAGTGGTCGATATGTGAATTGGAATGATGAAGTTTGAAGAAAATGACCCGAATTTTGCTTTCGTTGGTGAGAAATTTTGTTGGGTCGCCGTTCGGTTTATCTTCGCCGCGCGCAGGGACAGTGACTAGTAATTCACAGTGAAAGTGTGAAAGTGAAAGCACTTTCACACTTTTTTTGGTTTTGTCATATTAAGGGGGTTCGGCCGAACCCCCTTAATATGTTTTTTTTATTTGGCTCGGTTTTGGGTTCGGCCGAACCATTCAAATGGTTCGGTCGAGCCATATGGTTCGGCCGAACCACTTTTCTATGAAGAGTGTGGAAATTTTGAAATTTCCTTCCTCCACAAAAGTGTAAACCACTTATGTGGCTTCACCCTATAATAAGAACTAAAAGAATGAAGCGTGAGAAGACACTGCATCCCACAAGCTCTCCACTGGATATCACGATCACACGATCAAGAAGAAGAACCAACGGATTAAGAAGCACGCCACCCGACCACGTGGAATCCAAAAGGTTCCACTCCCTCCGTTCTAGGAGATAGTAACAAGGAATTCCTACACAAGACCATCTACCACTAGACACAGGCTACACAAAATTGATATTAAATAAATACAAGTACCACATCACATGAAATTGAAAGGTCATACGTACGATACACGATACGACTCTCACAACACCAACAATGGTTACATTGCTTCCAGACAAAGAATAGATCAAGAGCGTCACAAATATCAAGTACAAACTGTTGACTTAGGAAGAGTGTCATCGCATTGTTTGTCAAGGGATATCCTCTGGGAATCTTCCTAGGCCCCAGCCCCCACTCCATGGGTTATCCTAGTAGCCTCTACCGAAATCCTGACACCCATGCTTACTCATGCAAAAACAAATACCTCTCGTGAAGACGAGATAGATGATCTTGCCATTCCAGGCCTTCCCGTCTCATCCCAAGTCTACAACAAGCCCTTGGGTCCATGAGCGAGGCATATTTAATCTTGTTTAATGTTTGATGCATCCTAAGCTTCTAAAAGTTTATTTAGTTATCGCTGAATTAACCAACTTACAAAGGGTTATCCTGGCACCACTTTGTGCGTCGGCGCCCATTGTAAGCCACTCTCCTAAGACAACACACACGGTAATAACCACAATAGGGATCCAAATAAATACAACCTCTCCATTCAAGGAGGTAATAATCAAGAAATCACTCCAACACTGGAGGCAATAAGGTTAACACCCTCTCCAAACACTGGAGGCAACAAGGTTAAACCCTCTCCAAACACTGTAGGCAACAAGGTCACAAAATCCACTCCAAACACTGGAGGCAATATTAAAAAACCTTCTCCTATACCCAAGGAGGCACAAAACATTCCTGTATGTGAAAACTGGGCGAAACGACATGGTGTAACCATACACATTTTCCACAACACATCAAAAGTGACTCATGTACATCAACCCACACCAGTAAATGAACTCTTATCTGGAAGACTTACATAGACCCTTACTCCCATTTTCCCGACATGGAGAATGAAAGAAACATGATATAAAAGCATTCCGGGCAACTCAATATCTAATGTTAGGGTTTCCTAAACCCAGTCAATCACAGTTTTCAATCTTGCATTTACTCAATCAAATACATCAAATTCACTTCCCAATATTGAAGTATTTACAACCCAATCACCTACTCTAAATTTTACAACTTCTCCAATCAAAGCGTTCAAATAAATACAGTCATTCGACTAAAATAATCAATCATTTCTCTAGCTTCACGACCATATACTATAAGTGAAACCATTTGTTTAACAAAGCATTTAGATTAAATAATAAGCCAATCAATTTTGTCACACAAGGAATTAAGTAAATAATTGCCCTTATACGCACAACTCAATAGTAGCTCAAAGCACATTGACAACTTAAAGGGGGTTCAAACCAATAGTATATTTCATTTTCCCAATTACACATATTGATAAAATCAACCTTTGAAAATGAAAACACTTGATCATTTAAAATCTACCTCTTGAAATAATCATTTGAATATAAAATCCAATTTTTGCTTTGATTACATAACCAAAAGTCATCTTGAGATAATCAAAATCAATTTATAAATAAGTCAAACATTTGACACATATATTCATTTGATTGAATTAAATCATTCGCTGTCTTTAAGTTTCACGATTAAATTCATAATCAAGATATTTTAATAAATAAGCATTTAAATTAAATCACTTCATTCAGAATTCCTCATAGGATAAATAAATTAATCAAAGTCAATATTCTAAATGATACGTTTGATCAAACATCCATTTCATTTCATCTATACAAATGAGATAATTATTTTAACACTCCTCTTTTAACTATAAAAATATCGTTTAAACATATGTCTTCGAAACATTATTTTATGTTTCTAAGATTTACTAATTATTCTAGGTAAACAATAATGAAATTTCTAAATAAAGGTATTCAATTATAAAATAAACTTTTAAAATAATCATTAAATTATATAATACTCATGTCGCACCATTGGGGAATTTAGGTTTAATACTTTAATTCTATTGGCCCAATTATGTGTAAAGATTAAAATAATCTTTTTAAAACCAACCCGTTTGACCAACTTTTAAATGGATCGTTTGGTTACAAAACCAATTCTTAATTAAATCATTTGATTTATAATATTCGCCTTAAAATTATTGACATAATATATTCTATTTTCAAATCCAAATATATACATGAGATATACGTATAAAAATATATATAAACTTAATGTGTTTATATATTCAAATATAAATATACATCCGTTTTAAAAAAATATATATAATTATTTTAACATATTTTAAATCCACAAATTAAATTTTCCATAATACAAGTTATTTATTACAATATTGATCCCCCTTCACTATAATAGCCACATAACCATTTAAAAATTTCTATTTTAATATTAACATTACTTCTCTATTTATTATTTAACATTATTTTAATGTCAAATAAAATAAATTATCTAAATACAAATTTAAACACCCATCTAAAGATTCCATATACCAAATTATTCTATACAGAAATATATTTATCTACATATAATTTAAAATTAATAAAAATCTAAATTTAATATATTATATTATAATAAAATATATTATAATATAAAATTAAATTAAAACTTAAGAATTTAATAAAATCTAAATTTTATTTTAAAAAGTAAATAAAGGCTATATAGCCCTTTGGTTGTATGTAGCCCCCAACGGGGACATACCCTGTGGTGGCTACTACGCAGCCACACATAGGGCCGCGGCCCTATTGATGGCTGCACTGCAGCCTCGTCCCCATCCATGGGGAGCGCTGCACAGCCAGCGCCCCCATGGATGGGGGGTGGCTATGGGCAGCCCCCACAAAAAATAACATAAATAATTTTTTTTATTTGATTTACATAATTTTGTTTGCAAAACGAAAAATGAAAATAAACAAAAAACAAAACCCTGTTCTGGTAAAAACCAGAACAAATTTCACACAGCCATTTTTAAAATAACAAATCTTTTAAGAAAAATCTCCAGCCTACATAGATTCTATGTGCAAAGATAGATATCATTTCACGGCCCAATTTCGGCAAATTTTCTTGAGGAAAGATCAAGAAGAAAGATTTAATGCAAAATAATAAGATGGATTTTTCTGGGTTTTCCCCAAATTGACAAAGGAGTAAAATCTTTTCATTTGATTCCTTTTTCCAGATCTATTGCTAGTTTTAAATATAATTTTCCTGGGTTTTAGTTTGAATTCATACAATGTTTCAAGGATTTCCAAACAAACAAACAAAGATTTTCAAACAATCATCAAAAGATTTAAGCTATTTCCAAAATGGACAAAACAAGAACAAAGGAACCTGATTTTTCTCCAAAGCTTCAAGATTCCATGGAGCTTTCGAATCCTCTTCAAATCTAGCTCAAGAACCCTTCAATCTCCTTCACAAATCCAAATCAAAACCACCCACCAAAAAATTTTCTCCAAAAATGCAAGATGAAACTTAGATCCATTTTCTTGTCCAAAATAGGGTTTTTTCCCCAAATTAGTCAAAACCCTAAAATTCCCACTCACAAAATATAATTTAAAAACATGGGAATATTTCTAATTTTTAATTCAAATCCCAATTTTTAATTTTTAATTCAACTTTATGCATTTTCCAAATTCCTCATAAAACATATGCATTTCAAAATTATCAATAAATGATTTTCTCATCCATATTTTTCAAAAGTGGAATTAAACATATTAGCATTTAATTATTTATTTTAATTAAATCTTAATATCTAATTTTATTTTCATTTTCAAATTAAATTTGAAACTAATTATATAATGATTTCCACACAACTATTTTAATTAATATATCACTATTAATCTAACTAACTAATAAACCAAATTTAGTTTTATTAATTAATCAAATCAATTAATAACTCGATAATTATTTTATTAATTAAATCAAATAAATCAATAAAAAAAATCCATTTCTACATTGCAACTAAACACATTTAATCATCAATTAAACTACGCAAGCCATTTTATAAACTTTAAACTTGAAATTAAATAAATACTCAAGGGGAAACTGAGCAAGTTAAAACAACTGACCGCGACAACAACCTGACAACACGCTATGACTACGGTGACGACTTGGCTTGAAAAACCTAGCTACTATCTCCCAATCAATTACCGTTGGTAAATGGACACGCTCACACCTGTGAAACCAGGTGGAGTCGATGTCATGTACCTGCAAACGTGCAACAAAGAGCATGTCGAACATGCAACATATATATATGTTATGATCAAACACACCATGAAGAGGAAATCTCAAAATTGTAGGGCGCTCGCAAGCGAGTGATACAATCCATCCCCTTCACCAATATAGTATCTCTAACTGATGCATCTAACATTAATGATATGATCAATAGCATAAACATCATTTAATTGGATATGTTCTAAGTTATTCTACAACATGTCATTAAGATACATCAGAATAAGATAACATCACCTCAACATATAGCTTCCACATCGTTTAACAAACATGATCATAAGTAATCAAGTTCGAAAGTCAAAGCATGTTTAGACACAATCATCGCATCATAGTATAACATGCGCATCACTAAACAGTTAATGATTAAATAATTACCAAGTTCACAGTCACATCATAAGCATAATCAGACATACAAAGAACCTTGCCAGACCAAATATCCAAAACGGAGGGGTGTTACAAGGCGCATGTGTAAGAAGATACATTCTAGAGAAACAATAAATCAAAGTCATGGATAGAAATGTTGTTGGTAGAATTTCCCCTTAAACTGTTTCTTATGCACTAAGCATTCCTAAGAGAGCTCCCATGAAAGATATGTCTATCACAATAGCTGGTGAATTCTTCGAAGTCAATGAAATTTGATGCAAGAAATCTAAGGCCAAAGAGTGGTTGAAATCAGAAAAAAGAGGTAAGTCCCAACTACCTGCTAAACTCAAAAGAATGCATTTCAAGGGAGAAATTACATATGCTATTTCTTTGTTGAATCGTATTGTTGGGAATGCACAAATTGAGCCCTTTGAGGATTGGATGTGTCAATTTATTTTGGATTTCTATGATTAAAACATATACATTAATTGGTCCAAGATAATTTGCTTCCATTTAAATGAACAATTGGTCAATTTTTACAAAATAGCTAGTCAAAGGTTATTTTAGCCAAGATTGAAACCATAGATACCCCCAAATTTTGGCATGCCTGTGTATAAGTGCTAACTGTAGTTTACTAAGCAAGCCCAAATGGGAGATTTTTCCCTTGTTAATGATGCATTCTTGATGGAAACTGTAAGGAAATTAAATGGGAATCCTAAACTACATTTTTCTACTGAATCAATGTCTCTAGTGTCAAAATTTGGAAATTTTTACATTCAATTTGATAGATTTTCCTATTTGAAGATAGGAGGTTTTGAAAAAGCCCAATTGAAATTGCTAGATATCTTGGAGATTTGCTAGTATTCCTGGAAGTTTGTTGACAAATGGCTATTGTGAATGTGAAGTACTTGAGTATGGGGAAATAGGGGTATCCTTTCCCATTGACAATTCCATCTTTCAAATGCAAAAATAACCAAATGTCCAAGTGTGTTGAAGGCCTTCACAAAGAATATAATCTCCAACATTTATTCATGAGGGCTAATTTTGACAGTAAGGGTTTTGTTAAGCAAAATTTATATGGAGGAAATTCATTTCAGTATCAACTCGCTATTGAGGACTTCTAGGAAGATTGCACCGATGAAAATGAAATACTAAAAAGAGATTACATGAGATTGACCCTTGAACAAATACAATATTTTTATCTACCTTTCCAGATTCCTGGGGGCACAATTGATGATTTGGTGGTCATTGACCCCGAATATGAGAATTTTTCTGATAAGTCACATCCCAAGGTTGACTAGAATGAAAACAAAATATTGGTTATGAACATACAAGCTTCCCTAGTTATGAAAAGAACTCAGGATTGGCTAGAAGGAAAATGGAAACAAGTGGCAGGTTCTACTCAACAACCAAAGTCTTCTCTGAAAAATGAACAAGGTCATCTTAGACAATTATAGTTGCAATGTCCTCAGGGATAATGGATACAAGATATTCTAGTGAAAATTCATAGTCTGGAGGTGATGGGGAGAAACCAAAATAGGTGGTTAAACTAAAATCTATATGTGAGAAAGACTGTACATCCACCCGTGCTCCTAAAAAGAAGGTTAGTCAAACAAAACCTATGTCTAAGGATTCGAAAGCTATTTTCAAGCACATTGTTGAATATAATACTTTCCCTCCATTGTTCGAGGTGCTCTCTTCCCCAGTGCAAAATATATCTATTACTCCTGGTGAGACTAGATAAATCACTCTAGAGAAGAAGAATTCTGCTTTGATTGAAGCTTCTCCAGTATGGTTGAGAAAAGCAGTACAGAAAAAGAGGAAGTACACTCCCACAACAACAATCAAAGTAGATACAGTTACAAAGCTGCCCCAAAGCTCTTCAAGACCAAAGAAAGGTCAGAATATGTGAAGAATATTGACTTATCCTAATTGTAGTAATCAACTATGAGAGATTGTTTATCCCATAAAAGATCTGAATGAGAATGAGATAATAGTAGTTGATTATAAAGTCACACATGCTGATATGGGACCGTAGACACTTGAAGGGGATATATATCATGTTGACTATTTAGTCAATGCTTTGATCAAGCAGGTTAAAGAAGAAAGGAAAGAAAATGTGGCATTGCAATCCTAGGTTCTTGATTTGAAGAACTTTATTTCTTCTATAGTCCCTTCTTCTATATCTAGTGGAGCTTCAAGTTCTCAAGCAGGAATCATTGATGAGTCCACAATGCAAGTAATCAGAAATAATTTGAGTTATTCTAAAAATGTTAGTGAATGGATTGATGATATGCTTGAAGACACTATCCTATTTGTCACTAAGTCTACTTTTCTACACTCAAATGGTTGACAAAAGTAAGGAGTTGATGGCAGAGCTACAAAAAATCCTTAAATATCAGACTAGTCTCTATGTGGTCTCATAGGAAATTAAAGAATTGATTTCCATGGATCGTATGAAACTAATCAATGAAAAAATTGTAAGCGACCCAAAGGAATTAGATCCTTCATGGCCCAATGCATTACAGTGGAAATTGAACATCTATGACACTCTAGTAAAAGATATTTTTGTAGAACTTGAGAGATACCTGTACATGCTAGTGGAGATAAAGGGAAACTATCATGACTTGAAGGTGGAGATAACTGATGAATTTGATGAAAGAATTTTGGACTCAAAATAAGTTTGTCTAAAATTTAAAGAAAGATTCAACAAGGAGATGGTTGATCCTACCACCATGACTAAAGAATCTTTCTCAAAGCTTGGCAGACTACAGGTTTATCTCATTTCCTTTAAAATAGAGGTGAGTAGGATTTCTAACACATTAAATGAGTCTAAAGCAGCCCTAGCCCAAGTAAGAACCAAACTGCAAATTATTGCTACTCCAAGGAGCAACGAATTGCTTAGAAGTAGTTGCAACAAGAAGCTATCAAAAATCTAGAAGATGAAGAAGTTGAAGCAGCGAGAGATGATGCATAATTACTTTTAGTATTTCATGATACTTTCTTTATTTTGGCTCTTTAATTTTAAAAATCTTTTAATTATTTGGTGCGCTTACTTTCAAGAAAATGTTACCAAGACAATATGTTTATGCTTTAAATATGGATTCGGCTGGTATGCTTAGGCTCTATTGGGAAAACTTTGATTTTCTCATTAGAAAAAAACTCTGGTATTTGAATATTTCATGTCTATTATTTTGATATAGAAGACAATGGTGGAATTTGTGCATGTGTAATCTTTGAATTATGGTCTATGAATCCATTCTTCTTTTGTTGAATATTATGCCAGTGTTTAAGCTATCATTGGGATAATAGATATTTTGATTTTTTGCATCACTATAGTATGATTTATCTATGAATAAGGGTTCTATGGTGATATTTGATTTCCTTCAAATTGTGAAGTATTTTTAGTTTTATTTTATGAAATTATTGAATACCTTTAAAGCTTTCTAGTTAAGAGCCCCTACCTTTATTTTCTTTCAGGTTAAAAGCAATAGAAGTTAAATATTATTCCTTGAATATCAAATGAAGGTAGCTGCCACTTCTAAAATAAGAAAAGAATCGGTCTGTGAGTTATATGATTGTTGATTCCACTATGGTTACATTTGTCACCTTTCTGGGCATGAGAATATAGAATTAGGTGATAAATCTATCAACCAATAGATTTTTGGTGACTCTACTAGGGAATAAATTCAAAAAATAATTGTTGTATAATGGGTTTCTCTATGAATAATAGCAATGGTTCTTTAGAGGCGTAATGATCTCGTCCTTCATCCTAATGTAGATTGGTTAGTTGGTGATCAAGAAGATATAATTATTGGTCTTAGGTTACTTGCTTGGTAGTAGAGAAGAATTGACTATCAGTATCATAGAGTTAATGAAGTATTAGAAGAAGAGGAGGAACTTAGGGATATTATTAGAGAAAATACAATGCACTTTGAGAATGCTCAACAGATTGCGTTTGTAGAAAACATACCACCTTCGGCCAGAAGAGTAAGAGCTCCTCCCGAATAGGCTCCTAGGAATGAAGCTCCTAGAAAGAGGTAAACAATAGGAAAAATCCTCCATGAAACCCTCAATAAGAAAAAGTTGGCAACTTCATTGGTTTATCATTATCTTGTCAAGATCTAGATTCTAAAAGGTATACTAGGAGTGATAAGAAAAAAGGACTTGTGGACAAAGATTTTGAGTTTTTAGAAAATGTTGATTTTTCATATTTTCCACCAACCTAAAAAGTCAAGTCTATTAGTAGACCATCTTCTCCTCCTCCTAAACCTAGTGTAGCTGGTATTCCAAAGATATCCTACCAAGAACGTCTTTTGTGTGGTACTACCCTTCCTACACAAGAAAATTTTCCTCTAGTAATGGCACAACCAGTACCATGGGGGGTCGTCATAGGTCCTCTAACCTTTGGATCCAATGTGCAACTCCATGACTTACCCAAAGGTTTAGGAAAGACCATGCCCAAATTCAGTGGAGATGGAAAATTTTCTCCTAATGAAAATATGAAAAATTTCTTTGATGCCTCTTCTATTCTTGCAATACAACATGAGGATGTTGCTATGAGACTCTTTTCAGAATCTTTGACAGATGTAGTTGCTGACTGGTTTTATTCTCTTCCAAATGGATCTATTAACAATTATGTTTCCTTAAGAACAATATTTGAGAATAGATTTAAGTCTGCAGAAGATGATCAAGTCTTGGTTGCTCAATTGGGTTCAATGAAGAAAGAAATTCATGAGTCAATGAGGGATTTTGTGGCTAAGTTTAATAAGTTGTATAACAAAATTACTACAAACATGAGGCCTAGTGTTGAATTCTTGAAAGCAATGTTCATTAACACTCTTCCACCAAATGTGAGTTTCATTATTAAAAGGGAAGTTGCGGCTGATTTAGCTATTGCACAAGATAGTGTTGTATCAATAGAAGATGATCTAATTATCTCTAGAAAATGGAAAGAAGAATTATAAACTGGTAAGCCTTCACTAGTGAATTCTACTAATCCAATCATTCAAAGATTGGCTAATTAAATTATTGATCTTAAGAGGCAAATGCCAAAGGGTTCCACACAAAAACCTTATCAAGATATTTCTAGGAATTACCAGGGAGCTCCTAATAATACGCTTTCATTGCCTGCCCCAAATCAAAGGCTGGCAATTGAAGGCCCTTCTTCCTCTAGTAAGGGGAATCATTGTAATTTCCATTTGACTTCAAATCATGATGGAGCTACTTGTCCTAAGATGATTAGATTCATGCAAATTGTTTCAACAAATGAACATACTGTTGAACCATATGTGGAGGAATCTAGTCCTTCTAATGATGTTGGCATGAACTTTTTTGAGTTTTTATCAGAGGCTAAAGTAGGAGAAGATGTATATATTTGAAAGTCAATCATCCTAATTGTGTTATTTTCACCAGAGCACAACATGCCAAAGATGATCAGGTTGTTGGCTCATCTTCAACCCCTAAGTACATTTTGACAAGGTAGAAGAGGCAAGAGAAAAATACTCCCAACAATGTGCAAAATGAGGTACCATCTTCTTCATCTTTTTCCCCTCTTTCTTCTAGTTCATTTGACATAGTTGATTCTTGCAAGAATACCAAGATTCAAACTTCACAAGCTGAATACTTGACACTCAATCCCTTTGAGTTGGATAGGTTAGTGAGATATGTTAAAAAAGAGCCTTCACTGTCCTAATGTAATGCTCATATTTCTGATAGGAGTAGAGCCAATCTTGAGAATCATATTTTCTCTAATATCATAGATAAACCTTCAAGTTCACAAAATCCATTCATGAAACCAAAACCATTTTATATATCATTATATATTGTTGGTTGTAGGCTGGGTAATTGTATTATTGATTCTCGAGCTTCTGAAAATGTGATACCTACTCAAATGGTCAAATCCTTGGGTTTGTCTTATACCTCTTACCAAGGAAAATGTTATTCCATGGATGGTTGCCTAGTTCCTATTATTGGTCAAATTAAAGATGCTCAAGTAGCCATGGCTGCTTTTCCTAAAACAGAGGTTGAAATTAACTATATTGGTTGCCGATATCCCTACTAGTTATGCAATGCTCTTGATTAGGAGTTTTTGTAAAGATTTGGGTGGAGAAATTCAGATGGATTAGTCTCATGACTTAATACCTTTGGATGGGAAGAAAATTTGTTTGAATCCTAAACCTAAGGCCAAGTTTATTGTTCTAAAGTATGGTGATCCAAGAGTAGATATTCTATTTGTTGAAACTGGACCAGGAACCTATATGTGCACTTCTGATCAAGAGTGAAGTTTAAACTCTATCAACCCTAATTTAGTAAAGGAGTTGTGGATACTCAAATTTGATGGAAGTTGTGCCAGTGTTGGGCCAGGTGCTGAAGTAGTTTTGATTTTACCTAATGGCTATAAATTTCACTTTTCTTTCAAATTGGAATTTGCTAATACCAATAATAGGACCGAGTATGAAGCTTTGTTGCTTGGTCTATGTGTAGCTAAAGAAAAAGGTATCAAACAATTGAGGGTTGTGGGAGACACAAAATTGGTAGTGAAGCAAGTGAGGAAGATGTACACTATGAAGAATGGCTAGCTTAAGCATTATAGGAACAAAGTTTGGTATTATATAGAAGATTTTGATAATTTTTCAATAGAATTTGTCCCTAAGGAGCAGAATGCTAGGGATGATTCCTTGGCAGTTTCAACATCATTGCTTTTTCTGCATCCAGATTTTAAAGATGAGTCCTACATAATTGAAATTGTGTATAGGCATAGTGTTCTTGACAATGTAAATCATTGGTAGGTGTTCAATAATGTTTAAAAAATTATTGAGATTTTAGGAAAAGTTGAAGCCTTTGCTCACATTTATTTTGAAGGTAGCAATAATGAAAACAATGATGTTTTAGAAGGTGTCGTTGTTGCTCTTGATGGAAATAAAACAAAAATTATTCAACTGAAAGGTAATAAGATTCCAAATGTTTTAGTCTCTCTTGAACATTTATTCAATAGACATGATCAATATTTGAAACAAAAAAGAAAGGTCTCTATTGAAACATCTGTTGAGTATGATAAGGTGAATATTGGTATAGAAGATGATCCTAAGATCATGTGCATTAGAAAGTGTTGTTCTCAAGAAGAGAAGGAAAGTTTGATCTCCCTATTAACATGTTACAAAGACATTTTTTCATGGTATTATGTGGATTTAAAGAAGTTCAAAAATCTAGAATTTCAACATTAAATTTCACTAAAACTTGGTGCTATGCCTTATAGGTAGAAGCAATGAACTTACAATCCTAAGGTTGCAGAGGCTATTTTCAATGAAATTGAAAAAATTCTCAAGGATAGAATTATTTATCCCACCCATCACTCCACTTGGGTGGCCAATATCAGAAAGAAGAATGGAGAAATAAGGATATGTGTTCATTTCAGAAAATAAAAGCAGGCATATTAAAATACAATTATCCTTTACCGATGATGAATCATATTCTACAAACAGTTGTTGGTTCTGAAATGATCTCCATGCTTGATGGCTTCTCAGGCTATAATCAAGTTTAAGTAGCTCCATAAGACCAGCATAAAACAACATTCACTACGCCTATTGGTGTTTTTTCCTACAATAGAATGCTATTTGGTCTTATTAATGTAGGGGCCACTTTTCAAAGGGCCATGGACTTATCTTTTGGTGATATGAGGAATAAAATTATAGTAATTTACTTTTATGACATAACAATTTCTTCTAAAAAGAGAGTTGATCACCTACATGATCTAGAAGTGGTATTACAGCGCTGCAGGGAAGAAGGTATCTCTTTAAATCCTAAGAAGTCCATATTCGCTATAAATGAGGGAAGACTTTTAGGTGATATTGTCTCAAAGGATGGAATCAGAATAGATCTAGAGAGGGTAGAATCAATTAGGAAATTGGGATTACCTACTAACAAGGATGGTATCAAATCCTTCTTTGGTCAAGTGAACATTTTGAGAAGGTTTGTTCCTGATTTTGCTAAGATGACAAAGCCTATTTCTGATATGATGAAGGACTGTCTAGTGTTTAAATGGAGCAATGAAGGAAAAAAATCTTTTGTGGACACTAAAAATGCAATTGCAAATGATCCTGCTTTAGTTCATCCTAATTTTACTAAAGATTTCATCATATACAATTATGCCTTAGAGCACACATTGTCAGCCATCTTGCTACAAAAAAATGAGCAAGGTATAGAAGCTCCTATCTATTTTATGAGTACTCTGAAAAATTATGAGCTTAAGTATTCTCCTCTTGAAAAATATGTGTATGCTATTGTGAAGGCCCTTAAGAGTTTTAGGTTTTACATTCTTCATTCTCATATTACTGTTTTTGTTCCCAAAACTATTGTGAAAAGTATTCTTACTCAGCAAGATGTTGGTTGCAATAAAAGAGGGTCTTGGATAGCTTAGATCCAGGAATATGATCTAGATATTAAACCCACCATTCTAGTAAGGGTAAAGGCACTAACCAAAATGATTGCAAAAAGTAAACTAGTTGAAAAAGAAGAGTTACTATTAGTGCTGTTCACAAGCGCAACTAATGGTTGGTTTTATGATCTCTTATTATTTCACCTACAGTGATTGCCCATCACATTTATCATCAAAAGAAAAGAGGAATTTAAAACTTAAGGAAAAAAAGTATGTTCTCTGGGAAGGGAATTTTTATTAAAAAGGTGTAGATGAGACTTTCTTGAGGTGTGTTGATAAGGAACAACAAAAGAGGTTATTGAAAGTTATTCATAGTGAGGCATGTGGTGGACATTTTTTTGCTTCTATAACAACCTTCAAAATTATGTGTCAGATTTTATTGGCTAAGTATGTTCAAAGATGCTTATGAGTGGGTATCAAAATGTGAAAAGTGTTTAAAATTTACTAGTAGACCACAACTTGCTACTTTACCTTTGAAACTGGTGGTCATTGATGAGCCCTTTCAACAATGGGGGCTAGATTTTTTTGGGCCAATCAATCTAAATTCTAGTGTAGGACATACACACATATTAACTACTACAAATTATTTCACCAAATGAGTGGAGGCTATTTCAGTGAAACATACTACCATTGAGGTTGTGTGTATTTTCTAAAGGATAATATTTTGGTAAGGTTTGGAGTACCTAAGAAAATTGTCACTAAAAATGCTAGCTCTTTTTCTTATGCTGAAATCATTCTTTTTTTCTATGATTATGGCATTAGTCTCGCTCATTCATTTGATTATTATCCTCAAGGAAATGGGAAGGTTGAGTCAAGTAATAGTAATTTAATCTCCATCATCAAGAAGTTGGTTGATGAAAATCAAAGAGGATGGCATAAAAAATTATATGATGTTATATGGGCTAAAAGAGTTACTTATAAAAGAGACATCATAATGTCCCCATTTCAGTTAGTATACGACATCCATAGGACCTTGCCTACACCATTGGATATTTCAACACTTGATTTGTAGAAGACTATAGAAGATGAGCAATTTTAGACTGCTTTGGAAAAGTGAGTTATGTATTTGAACAAGGTAGAGGAAGAAAGGGAGGTTGTGGTAGATAGGATTACAAAACATCGGCAGATGGTAAAAAGGGTTTTTGATAAAAAGGCTAGACAAAGGGACTTTTTAGTTGGTGATTCAATTATTCTCTAGGATAGAAGAAGAGA
This sequence comes from Sequoia sempervirens, assembly GCA_007258455.2. NCBI lineage: Eukaryota > Viridiplantae > Streptophyta > Pinopsida > Cupressales > Cupressaceae > Sequoia > Sequoia sempervirens. The sequence goes on from VDFB02081880.1 coordinate 20,373, forward strand.
GGCAAAAGGAGCACATAAATTTTTTGATTCTCTCTAGAGAGGACTTTTCCTAATCAAATAACTTGTTGGTGATCATTCTTATCAATTGGCTTATCCTGATGGTACTGTTCTACCTCTTGCCTATAATGGGCACGATTTGAAATTTCTTGAATAGTTGTTCCATCAAGTCTGCCCTTGTACATAGTTTTTGTTTGTTTTGTTGATTTTTGGCTTGTTTGGTTTTGACTTTGTTGCCCAATGAATAAGGCTTTATGCCATGTTTTTGGATTCTCTACGTCTTGTCA
>VDFB02081881.1:0-11263 GCA_007258455.2 Sequoia sempervirens
AATTGGCTAGAAGAATTCACTAAGTGTTGGACGAAAAACAGGAAGGGTGAAGAGGAAAATAAGGAGGAAGTGGATAAAATCCTTGTCCAGAGATGGAATTTGTCCTACATAGCACAAGCCAAATTCAGAATTGAAGGCAAATCCACAGGCAAAGTTCGTTCGAGCATGGTGTTGAATGGTCCAGATGATGTTACAAAATGAACTTGAATAGCCAAAATTTGGCTATGGGAAATACTTCACAAAGAAAATTCCAATTTCCTCTATCATGACGAAAGCACAGGGGCATTCTTCTCCAAATTCAAGACACTTGAACGGATATCCAGACATCTTGGAAGGATTTCATCTACAATCCCAGACCTGTTGAAGCAATCAGGGCAACTTCTTGGAAGGATTTCATCTCCTAAAGAATTAAAGGCAAGCTTCCAATTAGAATCAGATGGTGACAAGAAGAGTGTTCCAAACACATCCCCATACTTAGACAACTTCTCGACACAAAATTCAGAGAGGAAATTCCAAAGAATGACATCAACCCAGTTCAAGCAGGAGGAAGTTCAAAACAACCAACTTCAAGTCCAAACACCCGCTCCAAGGGGAGACTTCCAGACCTCAAAGATTCCAGTACAGGCAAGAAGGAAAGGAATCCAAGATCAAAGCTAGGAAGGAACAAGCACAACGGACAGAGTCATCGGCAAGGAAAATATCCTAAGGCAAGCACGTGGAAGAAAAACGAAGCAACCAAAGAAGACGTCCAGCACACTGAGGTGGCGCCTCATCATCTTCCAACCAATCAAATTGTTCCAAATCAACATGCCACAACTTTCTATTTTATTGTTGGTTTATATTTAGCAAAAAGGACAAGTGTCCTCAAATGAAGAGTACTTCTCATTGGTCGAAAGTGACAAACCCTAATTAGGGTTTTATTTTGTAATCTCGACCGTTGATTTGAAATCAATCTTGGCCATTGAATTGTAATTGGGGAGCCTATAAATTGAGCTCGCCCCCTCATTTGTAATGTGTGGAGACAGATTATGTATATTGTCGCATTGAGACTATTTTGAATGATAAAAGCTCTTGAGCATGATTTGCCTTGAATAACTTCTTATTGTTGAATAGTAAGCGAGGTTACATATTATCTTCCACCATAGATTAGAGTTAAATTTAGATTAGATAGAATTTGCTTTGAAAAGTTGTTAAATTGAATGAGAGATTGATCGTATTGATTCGATGGTGAAGTGTAGCTCATACTTTTTTTGAATGGATGATTTGCATTCGATTTGTAAAGTTAGCCTGAGCTCTTAAACGTGGAAGCTTAACTTCAACCTCATTCGAGGTTTGAAAATTATTCTCACAAACCCCTTGAAGATTGCACCCACTTTGCGTATGTTGTCCTGCAGGCGGCGAAACAAAGTGTGGTTTATTTCGCTTCACCAAGTCCTTACTGTCTCTTGATTTCTTAGGCTTAGATTAGACTCTCTGAACCCTATTCTTTTTGCCATTTTTTTGAGATCCATTGAAAGTCCTAATTGAGAGCCTTTAAAGACAAATTTCCTAAGTCCCCGAACTTGTGAAGTTCTTTCTACGTAAGTCCCCTTGTTTATTACAGGTAAATCCTGGCGGCCATTGAGCTTATCCACAGTCGAGACCAGAGCTACAAAAGAAACCTTGGAATGCATGCTTATGATCTTCTCATAATCTTAGCATGCAGTCTGATTTTTCAAGAGAGGGATAAAGTGTCTTTGGACATTTTATTACGTAGTGTTGATTGGATGATAAAAGCATTACACCAACGGGGAACCTTTGTAGCATACAAGTATTTCTTCAAGAGTAGTGAAATACTGGGGTGTTCCTTTGACCATTATCCCTAAGAGGGATGTCCAATTCACTAGTAACTTCTGGACTAAGTTGTTTAGGCTTATGGGGACTAAGCTCTTGATGTCCACAGGTCATCATCTAGAAACCAAAGAACAAAAAAATTGCATTAATGCAATGTTGGAAAACTACCTAAGGCACTATGTGGTCGGATCAGTCAAATTTGCAACAATTGTTGGATGCAATGTAGTTTAGCAACGATATCCAAAAGACCTCTACGAGTCAATTTTCACCATTCTAGTTAGCAACTAGACAACAACCCTTGACTCCACACACCATGCTACATGGTTACATTGGGGAATGTCCATCTGAGACGGAATATTTGAAAGATGGGAACAGTTGAGTGGACTTAGCTAGGTATCACTCGAATAATGCAACAAATAGAATGAAGAAGTATGCTAGTAGTGCAAAAAGGCCGATTAAGTTCCAGGTGGGAGACAAGGTTCTCTTGAGGATGTATCCAGTCTAGTTCAAACCACGAAGGGTTCGAGTTCAACTTTGGTGAGGAAGTATGATGGGCCATTTGAAGTCATTGGAAGGATTGGCAAAGTGGCATACAAATTGAAATTGTCACAACACTTGAGGATGCATCCTATTTTCCATGTTAGTCAGCTTCATCCCTTTCATGAGGACAAGGAAGCCCCAACAAGGTTTACGCCAACGAGGGGACCGATCTATGTTGTAGACATGCCAAATTGACGAGTGCAAGAGATCACTGCTATGCGCAAGCATGGATTTGGGAACAAGAAGTTCTGAGGGTTTCTTATGGTGCGGGAAGGTCGTCCAAGACATGAGTCAAGTTGGGAGAAGGCGAAGATATTGTGGAAATTTGAGGATAAGGTTCTAGAGTTCTTGCACAAGAACTCGAGTTCAGAAATAATCCCTTCAAAGGAGGGGACCTCCTATGCAAGTTTGGGACTATGCACCAATGCCAAGGGCGTTGCCGAAATAAGGTGGGGGAGGATATAAGGGGGTTCTTGTTCTCGAGGATGTGGAGTCCCAATGTTGGCAAGTCCCAAGATGGGGCCAAGGTCCAAAATGAGTTCCATAGGGACTTAGGCATAAGTGTGACCAAAAATGGGGTTCAACTCCATAGTCCCACGTGTAAGTCCCGATGCATTAACTGTTTGAGGTAAACGGATTTGGGGCACAGATAAGGCTACAAGGATTGCAGTGCTCATTTAATAAGTGGGGTTGTCTCAAGAACGAGTTTGGGCTCGATAAATGCACATTTAATACTTGTGGTCGAGTAGGATGCTTAGGCCGACTCGAGTGTATGTCAAATGCCAAGCACTTAATAATTGTGGCTGGATAGGTTTGAAGAGGCCAACATGAGAGTTGGCCAAGACAAATGTTTGGAGTGCCAAGTGCATAGCATTTAATATTTGAGGCCGAGAATTGGACTCAAGGGCCAACCCAAGTGAAGTCTAAATATCTAAACCAATGTTAGCACAGGAGATTTAATGTTGGCGCCTAGGCTGACTTGTCTAAGTGCCTTGTGGAATGGTTGGCATTTAATATTGGTTCCTACATTGGATAAGCACAATGCACGTAGTTCTTGGAGCCACCAAGGGTGTGCAATGGAGAACTTGCTACTGTGGATGAAGGCGGTGAAATTTGGTTCGACGGATTAGCACAAGGATTTGGACCCAAGGCCGACATGAGTGTGATGAAGATGGGCAACCCATATAAAGAGAAGGCAAATCATTGTGCGGTTAATGTTGGCTTGTGTCTAGCATGTTTGTGCAAAGCGACAAAGAACTTTGTGCAAATAGTTGTGACAGAGACATTGCTAAGAGTTGGGCTCAAGGTGTTGATATAGTGTGAAGGTGATGTTCTAGAATTGAGTGTTAGAATTGTTACGCAAAGAACTCTAGAGTTCCTTTGGGGTAGCAATGTTTCATTGTAAGTCTTCCGAGCAGTTTTGGCTATGAATGGTAAAAACATTCATTCATTCTATTATTAACAAAAAAAAAGCTTACAATATATAGAAGTTACAAGCAACTGAAGTCATTAAAGACATGACCAACTTCTACCTAGCTATTACTGTAGACAAACATAAAGAAAACAAACTAACTTAATACATTATAACATTGACCATTAACAATAAAGAAGTATAATATTCTAACACCCTCCCTTAATGGTCAATCCGTCAACAACACCAAGTTGCCCTCTGAAATTGACAAACTTATTCGGGCTTAGAGACTTGGTGAGAATATCTGCAGTCTGATCCGCGATGGGAACATACTACAACTAAATTGATCCATCTTCTACCAACTTGCGGATGTAGTGACAATGAAGCTCGACACGCTTGGTACGTTCATGGAAGACTGGATTTTTGGCCAGTTTGAGCACCCCTTGATTATCAATGTACAAGGGAGAAGGACCCGCTTGTGACATTTGCATGTTAGAAAGCATCCTACGAAGCCAAACTGCCTCACATTTTGCCTTAACTGTTCCTCGATATTCAACTCCAGTCGAGGAAAGAGCCACTGCCTATTGCTTCTTGTTGGTCCATGTTACAGCACCTGTACCCAAACTGAATACATACCCAAAAGTGGATTTTTTGTCATCCACTGAACCTGCCCAATCGGAGCCTATTTAACCAATCAGCTTTGGATCCTTGCATCTTCCATACAAAATGCCATAATCTGAAGTGCCCTTAACATATCTCAACACTCGCTTCGCTACAATCCAATGATCAACCTTTGGAGCTGTCATGAAGCGAGAAATGTAGCTCACGGAAAAACTAATGTCAGGTCTCGTGGCAGTGAGGCAAAATGAGACTGCCCACTAGTTGCCTGAATGTCATTTCATCGATTGGAGGTGAATCAGAGTTGGCTAACAACTTCAGCCCCTTCTCCATGGGTGTGGAGGCAGGTTTGCAATCCTGCATCCGAAATTTGTCAAGCAGACTTCGAGCATATTTAGACTGAGAGATAAAAATACTACCAATTGTCTGCCAAACCTCAATACCCAAACAATAATGGAGAAGCCCCAAATTTGTCATGTCAAAAGCCTGACAAAAATCCCGTTTGATTGCTACAATCAAATGTGTTGAACTGCCAGTAATGATCAAGTCATCAACATAGACAACAAGAAACAAAAGATCATCACCAGAGTGCTTGACATACAGATTACTATCAGAAGGGCTATGCTGAAAACCACGATCAACCAAGTACTGATCAATCTTGATGTACCGTGCACGAGGAGCCCGTTTCAGCCCATAAAGTACTTTCATGAGCCTACATACGTCATTCTCTTTCTGACAACCTTGAAACCAGGAGGCTGCGTCATGTAGACTTCTTCCTGCAATTCACCGTTGAGAAAGGCACTCTTAACATCCATCTGATGAACTGTCCATCCAAATTGGGCTGCAATAGCGAGAAGAAGACGAATTGTGCTCATCTTGGCAGTAGGAGCAAATGTCTCCTCATAATCAATGCCCTCCCGCTGTGTGAATCCTCGAGCAACTAATCTTACCTTATATTTATCCAAAGTACCATCGACATGATACTTGACCTTATAAACCCATTTGCAGTTGATAGGTTTCTTCCCAGGAGGAAGATCAAAAAGAACCCAAGTGTGATTCTTCAGAAGACTATGATATTTTGTCGCCATAGCCTTTTCCCACTCTGGAATTCCTTTAGCCTCTGAATACGTCTGAGGCTCATAGATGTTGTGGATGTTGGCCATAAGAGCAAAATTGACTGTGTTGCTGCTTGCTCTTTCTACGAGTTGATCTACCCTCAATGAGTTCATCATTACAAAGATCCCCAATAGTCTTGAGCCACCACTTAGGCCGACAAGTAGAAGTGCCAACATCTGAAATAGGAGAAACAGCATCTCCTGAGATTTCTAGAACAAAGTCATCTGGATGTGAGTCCTGAGGAAAATCAGGTGATGCTAGATCATGACTTGTAGACTCCTCATCTTCAGAGTCAGAATGCTCTGAAGCCCTCCCATCATGGGAACCAAGAGGAAGACAAACACCCTCATCAGAAGCCTTCATAGGCTGATCTGCAATACTGGTAGTAGGAACAAATGGACTAGTAGTCTCATCAATCACAACATCACGACTGAATATGAGACGATCTGTCTCTACATCAATCAACCTATATGCCTTGTGATTGTCATTGTAACCAATAAACATAAGTGTCTGGCTCTTGGAGTCCAACTTGGCACGCTTGGCGTCTGGAATCCATACATGAGCTATAGAACCAAAGACTTTCAAATGGCCCACCTTAGGCTTACGTCCTGACCAGGCTTCTTCGGGAGTCATCTTCTTAACAGCTTGTGTAGGTGACCGATTCAAGAGGTAGACTGCAATGTAGACTGCTTCAACCCAGTATTTCTTAGGTACATTTTTGTACTCCAACATAGAACGAGCCCTTTCAGTAATGGTGCGATTCCTACATTCAACGACACCATTTTGTTGAGGGGTGTATGGTGTGGTAAGTTGGCGCTTAATGCCTTGTGCAGCACAAAAAGTAGAGAAGTTAGTTGAACAAAACTCCCCCCCATTATCTGACCTTAGAGTGACAATCTGAGAACCTGATTCTTTCTCAACTAAGGCCTTATACTACTGAAATGTACTGAACACATTTGATTTATGTTTCAAAAAATACACCCACATCTTTCGACTGAAATCATCAACAAATAATAAAAAGTACCTAGACCCAGTAACAGATGGAGTGTTCATTGGTCCACATACATCAGCGTGAACCAATTGAAGTACCTTGGAGGCTCGCCAAGAATCACCATCCGAGAATGGTATCCGATGCTGCTTCCCAGCTTGACAGGCTCCACAAACTCCATGATTTTGAATGTGGATCTCAGGTAGACCAACAACCAAACCCTCCCAAGATAGTTGAGAGAGATAGTGCACATTCAAGTGCCCATAATGTTGATGCCAAAGTTTGTTGATGGTTGTACTCTTGGCTGCTAGAGCGTGCTCCTGAGAATCACCGGAATCAGCAAGTCGATACAAACCATGATCCTCAAGTCCCATAGCGATTGTAGTACGAGTCTCCCTATCAACAATGCTACAGGTGGACGAACTGAAAACAACATCCAATTGGGGAGAATGCCTCATGATCTGGCTGAAGGAGAGGAGATTATGTTCCATGCCTGGAACATAGTAGACATCAAGGAAGAGTAAATTTCTTCCTCCTGAGTGAATCTGGACAGTGCCCTTACCAACAACTGTGTACTCTTCGCCTCCTCCAAAAATGACAGAATTAGAGAATTGTTCGAATTTTGTGAACCAATCTCGACGATGAGTAAAATGCTGCAAAGCCCCAAAATCAATATACCAGGCAGAAGATTGTACTGGATTTGTTGTTCACTTGGCCATAAAAGCATAGAATGCAGATTTTTTCTGCTCAATGTGCTCCACAACATTTGCCTTTTATTGAGACCCTCCCTGCTTCTTTTGTTCAAAAGCCAACCGAATGCAACAGTCAGCCTTCATGTTGTTAAATTTTAATGATTAGATTGTATGCACAGAAATAAATTCAAATCAGACACAATAACACAGCAGATACCCTGGGAAAACCCTCCACTTGAAGGAGAAAAACCCAACAACAAAGATCTCTCTATTATATATAATAATGGCAACAAGTCTCTTTACAATGAGGCCAATCTCAAGGCCAATAATCAGCACCTTCACAAGATGCAATGATAAACAAATAATTTGCACTTCCTTGCAACTCAAATCTGCTCTTGATGACTTCACAATCTGTGTTCAGAAAAGAATTGGCCGATTGCTTGTATTATCAAAGGAGATGATTACATTTTATAGAGAAGGTAGAAATACTGTAGACATTTTAAAAAAATGTCTATCTACCTCACCCACTAGCAAACCCACTATCTACTGTAGTGACCCACTACTAAACCCACTAACTACTAAACTAAAGATGAGTTGCCCACTAAGCAGCCCACTAGCTATCCACTAGCTAATAAACTAAAGATGAGTTGCCTACTAAGCAGGCCACTAGCTATCCACTAGCTAATAAACTAAAGATGAGTTGCCTACTAAGCAGCCCACTAGCTAATAAACTAAAGCTGAGTTGCCCACTAAGCAGCCCACTAGCTATCCACTAGCTGCCCATTCACATTAAATATGAGCTGCCCACTAAGCAGCCCACTAGCTATCCATATAAATAAATAGCCAATAGGCTATATTGATTTATGTCTTCACTCATGGTTGGAAGGATGAACCCGAAGCTGCTATATCATTAACACTCCCTCTCAGCTAGGGAGAGAACTTCCAGCTGCTCAAGACAAACCACCTCAACATGATGCCCATCACATTGGCTACAACTAGATGTGAAAAGAAGAATATCACCTCAGCGTGATATTGGAGAAATATGCGCCTCAACCGCGATATCCAGCCATAATGGCTACAACCATATAGTTGTGCAAGTGTTCATCACTTGCATTGATGTTGTCACCTCAACATGACGTTCACAAGGGTACAAGATGTGTCATGGAGTCTCACACATGACATCCCACCATGACTGGGGCTCAGGAGGATGGGAAACAGGGCTTACACCTCAAATTCCTCCGTCTTAGAGGAAAATGCATTAACAAGGGCTTGCACCTCAAATTCCTCCATCTCAGAGGAAAATGCATTAACAAGGGCTTGCACCTCAAATTCCTCCGTCTCAGAGGAAAATGCATTAACAAAGGCTTTCACCTCAAATTCCTCCGTCTCAGAGGAAAATGCATTAACAAGGGCTTGCACCTCAAATTCCTCCATCTCAAAGGAAAATGTATTAACAAGGGCTTGCACCTCAAATTCCTCCGTCTCAGAGGAAAATACATTAACAAGGGCTTGCACCTCAAATTCCTCCGTCTCAGAGGAAAATGCATTAACAAGGGCTTTCACCTCAAATTCCTCTGTCTCAGAGGAAAATGCATTAACAACAGATCTCCATGATGATGAAACTCCCTCTAAAGCTCCAAGTACTTGCATCAACCTTCTGACCTCCTCGTCCAAGGTTGCTTCTAATGAATTATCAAACTCCCTCTGAATGTAAATTCCTCTTCTTCGAAGAAACTGATCTCAAAGATACCCTGAATAGGTTCCTCCTCTTTGAGAGATGTCTTCAACCACCAACTCAGTCCCATGGCTGCAAGCTATGACTCCATGCTTGATCATTTGTCCAGTTGGCATGAGTTCCTTACAGGATGCCTCAAGCTCTTCTTCTCTAGGCAATCTCATCACCCTCCTACTCCTTGATTTGTCCTGGAAGCATTCAGAGAGAGATTACTAATAGTTTAAACTATCCAAAAGAAATATCAAAGCTAGAAGCATACAAGATTCACTAGCATGAATTAATAACTACATAAAAATTCATGAAAGGTACAAGTATAAGATACTTATCTCTTTATGTTGGTACACCAATGAGCTAGACCTATAGTTGTGTCTCATCTTCACTACCTTCACTCGATCTCGCCCTCATGAAGTGGGAATATGAAACAACAATTTATCAAGGATCGAAAACTCCATTTAAATAACAGCCAATTAATGCTAGCCTTCAAGAGGCACTCCTCGAGACTTCTTTAAAAAAGACATACAACCATGAATTCCAAAGGGACTTCCATACTGCCCATGCCTAAAGAGGTGTCAATAAATATATAACATTCTCATATCAGTTTTAACAAAACATGACTACCACGCATCAAGACCCCTTTGAACAGCAACAGGACATTCACCCGCACTGCAGAAGATAAGTCAACACAAAATAGTATTGACTCCATCACTTTCTTTCCATGGCACTTGCACACACAAACTCAAACAGCTTTTTCCATGCCTACTAATCATGTCTAAGATTTACAAACTCAAAAAGCCTTTAAAACTCCACTGAGCCACAAGAGACTATGTTCCTGTTAGACCAAATCTGATTGGATCTTTTCGTAAACCTGGCTCTAATACCATGTTAAATTTTAATGATCAGATTGTATGCACAGAAATAAATTCAAATCAGACACAATAACACAGCAAATACCCTAGGAAAACCCTCCACTTGAGGGAGAAAAACCCAGCAACAAAGATCTCTCTATTATATAAAATAATGGCAACAAGTCTCTTTACAATGAGGCCAATCTCAAGGCCAATAATCAGCACCTTCACAAGATGCAATGATAAACAAATAATCTGCACTTCCTTGCAACTCAAATCTACTCTTGATGACTTCACAATCTGTGTTCAAAAAAGAATTGGTTGATTGCTTGTATTATCAAAGGAGATGATTACATTTTATAGAGAAGGTAGAAATACTGTAGACATTTAAAAAAATGTCTATCTACCTCACCCACTAGCAAACCCACTATCTACTGTAGTGACCCACTACTAAACCCACTAACTACTAAACTAAAGATGAGTTGCCCACTAAGCAGCCCACTAGCTATCCACTAGCTAATAAACTAAAGATGAGTTGCCCACTAAGCAGCCCACTAGCTATCCACTAGCTAATAAACTAAAGATGAGCTGCCCACTAAGCAGCCTACTAGCTATCCACTAGCTAATAAACTAAAGATGAGTTGCCCACTAAGCAACCCACTAGCTATCCACTAGCTGCCCATTCACATTAAATATGAGCTGCCCACTAAGCAGCCCACTAGCTATCCATATAAATAAATAGCCAATAGGCTATATTGATTTATGTCTTCACTCGCGGCTGGAAGGATGAACCCGAAGCTGCTATATCATTAACACATGTGACCGTATTTATGCCAATAATTGCACTGACCGTTCTTTTTCTTCTTGTTGTCCTGAGAAGAACCAGAGCTTTTCGACTAAGAAGTTTGCGCCTTCCCATTGTTCTTAGCAGAAGATTTGGCAGAGAACACTTGCTCAGTGGAAGTGGAACTCGTACTACTTCCAAACTGTTGTCTCCATCAATCCTACTACAAGAGCTTGTTGCAAAGATCTTCAAATTTGAGATCAACATTGGTGGAGGTGATATTCAACGTCTCGATGAAATGCTCATACGAACGTGGGAGACTCTTTAGAGTAATGACCACCATATCTTCTTCCTCCATTTTTCTACCAATAGCTTTCAGCTATTCACGAATATCCTTTATCTTTGTCAGATGCTCCTAGAGAGTGGTTTTCTCGTCCATCATTATCGAAAAGAGCATGTTCTTAAGAAAGAACACACGACTCTTATATGACGTTTCATAGAGATCCTTCAAGTTCGTCCAGACCTCAACAACTGTTTTGCCTGACGGCACTTGTGGCAACTGGTCGTCAGTGACTGAAAGCTTGATAAGCATGACAGCTTCCCGATTGCGTTTATCCCATTTGTCCTAGTCTTTCCAACAACGGTAGGTCGAGGTGATGTACCCAGAACAACCGCATCAAGACACTGATACTCGAAGATGG
>VDFB02081882.1:0-14168 GCA_007258455.2 Sequoia sempervirens
AAAAACTAAGAGAGGTTATTGTAGAGGGGTCCAACATAATAACACAAGCTTAGAAAAATATTTCATAAGCACCATTGTTTCTGAGTAATATCTCGTCAAAGATTGTTTCCCTTTTGCACTTTGGACCCTTACGTGATCGAGTCAGTTGAACATAGCTTAGAGTGATTGTGTGTGTTTGGGTGCTAAATAGGACCATTCCTAGCATATGTGTACCCTTAGACATGCATTGGAATAGTTTTTTTGGTCACACAAGCTATAGAATGAAAGATACACCACTTTGCAACTTTACACTACTTGCATTTGACACTTTTTCCATCAAGTGAAAACTGGATACCACAGAAAAATGACTTTGAGATTTAAAAAAAAAAACTTAGAGAGGTTATTTTATAGGGGCCCAATGTGATCACATAGGCTTAGATGAAAATTTATTAAGTGTCACAGCTTTTGAGTAATAGCCCGTCAAAGATTGCTACAGTTTTACTCTTTAGACCATTAATGGATCGATCTGGTTGAATGTAGCTCAGAGTGATTCCACATGTTTGGGTTAAAAAGAGTACCATTCCTAGCATAAAAATACCCATTCTAATGTGTTATAATATTCTATTTGGTCACATGAGTTGCAAAAAAAAATTTGCACCATTTTGTAACTTCACATTGCTTGCAATTGACACTTTTTCCATCAAGTCAAAATTGGACACCATGGAAACATGACTCTAAGAGAACAAAAACTAAGAGAATTTATTGAAGAGGTTTCCTACATGATCCCAATTCCTCATAAAAAATTCCAATAACCAACACGATATTTGGGTAATAGGATGTCAAAGATTATCGCCCTTTTGTAATTTGGACAGTTAACGGATTACGTTGCTTGAATTACAAATGTTTGAGGGTAGAAATAAATTTCAATAGTTGAGTAAATCTCATTACAAGTGTTTATTTCAATAAAATATATGCTATATTAATATTGATATATAATTATTAGGTTGATTTTTTTTAATAAATGAAGCTTTTATAATAAGTTAGACTGTATGCTAGTTATATTGATGCAAAGCAGGCTATAAAAATACTATAACTCACTCAAATCTTGATGAAATCAAATGAGACAAGATGAAAATGAAAGTTAGTTCATTGCTCCATCAATTCCAATGCACAATTGAGCACTTCCAAGACATACTAATATGTACAAGTTGTTGTAGCAACAAAATTCAATGTAGGAAAATGCATAAAATAGTGAATCTTTGTTATTCAATCCCCCAATTGTACAATTTTTGCAACATTACCAAATTGACTCAAAATGACTCCTAACCAAAACTGACCCAAAACATTGCAACATGGTCTTAAATACCTTATTTCAAAACAAAAACATGACCTTAAACATAAAGACACTACATACTAAAGCCCTTTTACAAAATGAAGGCCCAGGTGCCCTACACCATAGGCACAATGCCTTAGGTACTTTGTTCTCACATATCTTTTATAATGTCACTCATACATCTGAGATTCCTCTTATAATGTCTACATCATAGGTGCTCGCGATGAGTTAACTTCAAATGAGTAACTTTGATATTCTCTACTAAGCTTCACATGCTCTTTTTATAAATGGATTCAAATCTGAATTGAGATTTGTCAATATCATCAAAATAAGTAGCGTGTTGCATTGCTTTTTGGTTGATATTATCTCTTTGGATGTCTCATAAATCAACATTTTCTACAAGGAGACACTAATCACTTTTAGTAGTTTACTTACAAATATGCAAAGTAAACAAAAGATAAATAAAGAGCATCCAAAATGGAAATGAAATGAAAAATAGATGGAAGGCACTTCATGCATAACAAATCCAATAATCGCTTGGTTCCAACTCAAGAAAACATGGCATAAATCTTGATGTTTCTCGAGGATAGGCATGTCAGTCTCTCAACTTAGTCACTTTTGGTCATACATCTTCAGTGGGAGTTCCAAGATACCTATTGCACACAACACCTCTCATGAATAGACTACATCTAAATTTGAGATGCTCTTATAATGTCTACATCATAGCTACTCATGATAAGGTTAACTTCAAATGAATAACCTGAAATTCCCTCACCAAGCTTTGCACACTCTTTTGTAATGGCTTAAAATCATGATTGATATTTATCAACATCATCAAAATAAGGATGTTTCATTGCTTTTTGGTCGAGATTCTCTTGGATGGCTCTATAAATTTGCATTTTTTTGGTAAGGGGACACCAATCACTTAAGTAGGTTACTAACAATAGAAAAGTAAAATAAGATTATAGCATTGGCATCGCAAGCAAATTAATTTTCATAAAAGTATACCAATAATAAAAATGTGCATACCGACAACTAATCCAACGAACCATCCGTGTCTACTCTACCTTTATTGTGTCAAGTATTTCTCATGGTCGGGAATCAGACCTTCCACAAGGTCTTTGTTCAAAGGTCCACCTATATTTATTCAAACAAACATTGGATGCCACAAGGTTTGAGACAAGACCTACAAATGGTCAAAAATCTTGAAATAGCACTTTAACACTCTTTATGTGGGTACCTTCTAAGCCACACATTCCAAAGAATACCAACCGAAAGCCTTTAGGGTATTCAATTTTTTCTCCATCTATAACTTGGGCCTCCAATTCCCTTTTGGACTCAACACAATGAAACAAGTAATAGTTTGTTCCCTCTTCATTGTCTTCATCCACAATAACTTCATAAACATGCCCTACATTGATATGTGTAGAAAATCTCTTGAAATTAGTCAACATTATGAATACACTACAAAGTAGGATAACAATAGGAATTTCAAAAACTAAGCAAGTAGATATATTACCTGGTTGAACTAGATCTGATATGTGGTCAAATTTGACTGATGATTCCATTTGTGTTAGTTCCAATGCCATCAAAGGGTGATACATGTGAAGTGGTATAAGATAAATTGTCAACCATTTGTCAACCCACTCCTCTAACTCACAATCATTCTAGGCTTGCATTGTACATGAAGAAAAAAATCATGCCATCTTCTATGTATTGATACTACATGAACCTGCATCTAAGCTAAGTAAATAATGTAGCTCACTCAATCCTATTATTGTACAACAATCCTCAGATGGTGCAATATTAATATCATCCATCAATGAAAAATTTAGATGGTGCAATATTAATATCATCCATCAACATACCTTCATTACCTAGAACCATCAAAGCATTACACCACTCAATGATTGATTGTGCATCTATCAACTTTGCACTATCATTATACTTTAACTCTTCTCGTGCTAATGCTCTTTTCATGTATGATCCTACACCATCATGCTCGGCCTCAATAAATTTCCACATATTCTCAACGCCTGTAATGACATGCATCCTACTCAACCATTAGAACATGCACAAGTTCTTGAACTATGTTGAACACTTATCTAACCATATTATATGCTGACTGTATACTATACCCCTCTGAGCCAAATCAATGCACAACATCTGGAAGCAACCTTGCATGAACTCTGGAGAATGTGTATGATCATCGCTAATATAAAATTGATACTCCCTCAATACCTTCCTTTGGTCCTCTATACTATCAACTACATGAATGAATGCTATGTGCACAAATATTGAAACTTGTGTGGAGTTGTAATACTGTGACTGCACCTCACGCTATGGTTATAGAGTGTAGTTCTCTACAAATTCAACCACTGATAATATGCTATCAACTTGAAAGGTGTTCTTGCATAGCTTGAATTGTGTGTCCAGCCATCGAGCTCTATGGGCATTCCTTGCATACTCATGCACTATATTTTCACGAAACATGGACATAAACTAATACACTAGAATCTTCTAAATAACCAAATCACACCTTTTTGTTTGAGACCCTATTGGTTCTATTTTATGCTATAACCAGGTTGGTCTTCTAATCTACCTATGGAATTACCCATTCCAATCAAAGGCAGATAGAAGGACCTAGACCAACTAACGAGGACTTCAAAAAAATCCTCCTACACTTCGGGCTCTGCAAGACTCGGGAGGGGAATCCCTTAATGTGTTTACAACCTCTACACTATTTTCATAAACAACATTAATAAAAATAGACAATCCCACTTAATAGCTCAACACAATAGGATAATATCAAATAGAATTGGTTATTCTATGACAATATCAACTATATGGAGCATGGGATGACTACAACATAAGCCATAATATAAAAATAGTCACTAATTTGCAATTTGTAGCAAGCTCTAGGAAAAGAAAAACTAATACTGAATCAAACGAATGAATGCAACTTAGATCAGTGACGTATATCTAATGCAGGAGTCAAATTTATAAGAATTTAAAGGTTTATAGCAGATGTAATACATGACATATAAGGTCCCTGACAATATTGCATTACAATTTCATCAGTATGTATTTTAACCCAATACTACTTATCAAATCCATATACGGAACATATCTGTCTATAATCCCATTCAAGAATTTTAATTAGTTCCTTGAATTAAAGCTAAAATAGAATCGTACACACCACAACAGTGAGATGAATCAAACAAACCTTAGTTATTTTATTCAAAGTTCAAATATCCACATACAATGGAGAGACATGAGCTCGAATTTATCATTTCAATTCAAATGTTAGTACTGTTATGCAACATTAAATTCCCATGAACTCAAAACCTATTACAGAATGACTCTGAACCTAAATTATATTTCTCTCTAAAACTATTTCAACTTTACAATCTGCTCTGCAACTTTGCCTAGGCTCGATCAAAAAATTATCTAACTTGCTAACCCATACTTCTGGCCTTGAAATCCTTCTTATAGAAAATGAAGGAGCAAACAAGCCTCAAGCCAGAAAGTACACATGTCACCAACAAATTGAAGCACCTGATGATATTCCAAAAATCATTACAACTGTAATCATCCTGGAGCATATTCTTGTTCATAATGTCGACTGAGGATGGTTGATGCAATAACAGAAAATCACAAGAAACCCACGCCGAGAATGCCATCCACACAAAATTGGAACCATTGTAACTGCATCATCATATTTTCCACCTGTCAATAGTTCACTCCTTTTACTCTTCATCATTCAAATACTTAGCTACCCATTTTTGGTATTCTTCATCAGTTGGCCAACCAAAATTAATTACCTCTTTTACCTTTTTACTATAAGGCATTTATTTTACCGCTACCTGGTTTGCATCTCTTTCAAAAGATTCTAAAAATGAACTGGTACTAATAATCTTATCCATACAACTTACCAACAAATCATAATCTGAGTCATCACAAACTACTTTAATCTAATTATTGATGACCTTACTTGCTTGATCCTGCCATTGTTGGAGTGTTCTGATTTTCCCATGCTCATCAATTATACTAGGTAACAATGTGTTACCCCAATCATTGAAATTCTTCACCAACTCCTTAATCTTCCTACTCAAATCATCTGGTAGGGTTTGAAAACCTTGCAATGATTTTACTAACATATGAGTAGGCTTCAATGATTGGGGCCTATTGTTTATATCAAACCTTGAGGCTTTATTCATGATATCCAGATCATTGGCCTTGGGAGTCCAATTTTCAATAATTTGTACCACTACCTCCTAATCCCTATCAATATTCTTTATTGCTTCCAATAGAAAAGAATACAAATAATGTATAGATAGCAACTTACTATCTACCCTTTCATTTAAGTGTTCCAAAATAGTAGTAACAATCGCCTTCTCTTTTAAAAGAAATTCCTCCTCTCTTACCTTTGTTGATGTTTGTAATTCATCAATTTTATGTATGAGCTACTTCTTTGTTGGATCAACAGAGCACTCTGTTTCTTCACCAATTTGTTCTAGAAGAGGGATGAGAGCAGGACTTTGAACGGGAGACCCTAGTGTGGAAAAATTTGGAGAAGCAGGAGGCATTAACCTTGATGTGGGAGGTAATGCACTGGTTCCTGGGGCATTGGATGTTTCCCCAATCTATCTGTACCTGGACCTTTCCACTTCAGTTTCCAACTCAACATTCCTCTATTGCATTTTACTATATTCTTGAATCAAAATTTTATACTTCTCCATTAGGCTCTTCCTTTCAGCCTCCTCCCTTCTAGAAGTCTTTTGGGCCAATTTGGCCACATTCATAGTTAAATTAGTAGCCTCGGTGGTTGAAGTATCTAAAGCTCTCTTTATTATTAATCCTCCTTTGAAATTTGGATTAATATCAGCAATATCCGGTTTTCTCCCTTATGGAGCCAGTGCCCAAATTGCCAAGGTCTCATATTCTTCACTGAAGGAAGATTTTTGCAATGTTGCCTTAACTTCTTCCTCAGAATCTTGAAAAGGATTCTTGGACTTCATAATAGCATTAAAAGCTACTACATCTACAAAGTACCACTCAGGAAAAATCAATACACCATCCTTACTCACCAGTTGTCTTCCTTCCTCGGGGGTGATGTTCTTGAACTTGTCCATTAGTTCAGCTTTTACTTCTTCATCGTTCTCCTGGTCTAACCTGTCAGGCCTTAGTTCTCTTCTCTCCTTGCATTTATTTTGATACTCTTCAAATTTCATTCTCCATGCAAATTGCAAGAATACAAGAGTCTTTACAAATGCATTTTCATCTAAGAACTCCTTGCATGCTTCCATTCTTGCCTCTTGAACACTTTTACCTTTCATATCCAAATCAGATAAAACCAATTCAGCTAACCTAGGATGGGAAGTCATACTAGCCTGAATGTCCTAATTAGTAACAATAATTTCATCTATCAGATCCTCATGTGGATGATTAGTTATTTGCCTCTTAGGGCTTTGCTCAGATGGTGGGGATAGGGGACTATCATCTAGTGAAGATTTTAAATCAATAATCTTGACTGCCCCAGGTACCTTGAACTTTGGACCTAGTCATGGAGGTGCCTTCATTATATGCTTCCCCTTCTTGTCTACTTCTTCCTCATCACTACTACTATCATTTTTCCTTTTGTAGATGGGCCTCTTTTCTGTAGGTTGGCATACTAGCCTTGTTTCAATTGGCCTAGCACTTTGTTCTTTCATACCCAAACTTAGCCTTAAATTTATCCTTTTGGTTGTCAAGGTGTCCATAATCTCCTTGAAGTTCTTCATTAGAAAATCAATTTTCTTATGGTATGGATTGAATTCTAACAACGGATCATACTTTGGATCCATTTCATGCACAACATCGAGTAGCTTACTATAAGCTATCCATTTCTCCTTGTTCAACTCCTACTTATTTAGATCAAATTCATTTCTGATCAGGTCCTCAGGGAAGTTGAACTCATGTGCGAATTTTCCACCATTTACTCTTTGTCTGAAAAGAACAAAGAAACCTTTAGGATCATTTTTTCGTCTTGGACCAAATCTCAAATGGTAATCATTGAATAATTTATCAAAATGTGTCCAGCCTCCCTTTGAAAATGTAAAGTCAGACACCACTATATAATCAGGGAAGAATGTTCCCTTTTTACTTCAAGTAAGGTTGTCTTCATGAATACAACCCATCTGCCACATAACTTCTGCAAACCCTATTCTTGGTGGCACATTGTATGGCAGTATGTGAGGGGCTCCTTGAAATCCATATACTCTCAAGACAGTGTTGACTGGGTATGGGATAATGTCACCCCAATTATGTAAAACCCTCAATTCTGGCTTCCTCCCCTTTGGCCTAAGGAAATCATGTACTTCCTCAAGGATCCTAGATACATTCACCATTAATCTAGCCCTTAATCTAGAAGCAAAACAATTATCAAATTGCACATAACTAGTGCTTTCTTTATTATAGGATAAATCTACAGCCCATATCTATACTAGCAATCTTTCTCCATCCACTGATTGCCTTAAGTTCATCTTCTCAGAAAAGAAATTAGCATTCTTAAAAATGAACATATGCATTAGCATAGAATCCAAAAGAATTGGGTACCAATATCATTTTTCTGTAGCTTCTACAGTCCTTCATGTATCCTATCAACCAAGAAAGAAGCAGAGTCATATGTCATAGAGAACTTAGGGTGTTGTATTTGCACCCCCATGAACATGTATGCAATAGGCATTACCACACCAGGACTGAAACCAAAAATCTAACATAATAAATAGAAAGTGGCTAGGAAAGGTTTTGCAAAACAATTCAATCTGAAAGGTTCCTGATCACTAGGGCTTATATGAAATTGTGAACCTCCTGCCCTAACCAAATGAGGAGGAAGTGACTTAACCCTAAAAAGAGATTTCAGCTTTGCATATTGCTGCTTCATTTCCTCAAGATCAATAGGAAGCAAGTCTTCACTCGGATCACTCAAATCAAAAATCTGTTGGATATCATCTCTGTTAATTTCTAATAGTACCCCTCCATTATTATCCCTAATTACCCGTGTGATGGGGTCAGATCTTGTAGCCACTACCCTAAGTAAGTCCACATCAGGGAATACATTTGGTACAACCAGCTTCCCCATGTCATACATCCACCCATTTGAAAAAGGGTGAGGCAAATTCCTCTGTCCATACCACAATCTAAACATTTCTAAGCCGGTGAGTGGAACCCTAGCATCGGCAATGTTGGAACAATTACACACTAACCCCTCTCCTAGGATTTTCCCTCGCATCAACACTACACCTTTCCTTCTATCATTCGTTGATAACGAAAATTGATCCAGGAAATCATCGTACAAGTTTCTTTTCAAATATTCAATGTGGCCAGAGTGTTGCTTAGGTGGCACCATCTTGGAAAAACTAGGGCTTCGTTACAATGTTACACTTCAAATAGCTATGACTAAGCAGAAATAGGAAATTATAGAGTAAAATATTGCAGTTCCTCACAATTTTTTATTAAACTATAGCCCTAACAAAGGATTTCCAATGAGCTAACACGCATGTCCTCCCCACCTGAAAGAACGGTTTTAGGAGGCAGAGAAAATAACCATTGGACATCTTGCACAACTCCACTGTGTCATATTGCCTATCAATTTCCTCTGCTCAAAACCCATTTCTACAAAATGAATGGGAGGCCTGCAGTATCTGAAATTAAACTAAAGCAACTGATTTTGCCCACTCAAATCACCAGTTTCATGCCCTGCCTCCCAGCTGCCCTAGTCAATCAACTTATTTATTAATGATTGACCAGACATTGATCCCTCCAGCATCCAAACCACCACACACTGCAAACAAGTTGATGATAATCGCCAACATGGCAATAAGGGGGCCACCATATCATACGCCACAAAGGAGAACCACGTGGTGGTTGCCTGCGATATCACAATCCCTTAATTTACCATCGCAGGAAGGCGGACAACCATTGATCTTTCTCATCAGAGATCCTGATCCTTCAAAATGATCGCTTTTCGGTTCTTTCCCCGTTTAATCGCCGGAAAGCACCTTTTCCTCAAAATTATAACATCCACATTGAAATAAAACATGTGCATCTCATAAGTATTTTAGTAATCTGCCCCTTAATACATTTAAAACCATCCAATGCTTCCTCCACCCTTAGGCCTCATAGGATGAGACACTTGGTAGTCGCCCATGATATCGCAATCCCATAATTCCTGATCGCAAGATGGTGGGCGCCATTGATCTTGAAAAGATAGCACATCAATGGTTGCGTAGACTTCATCCTTTAGAAAGGGCACATGGCGCCCACCCACGTTATCGCAATCCCTTGATTTACCATCGTAAGATAGTGAGCACTGTTGATATCTACAAAAAATAGATCAATGGTAGTGCTAATTCAAGCCTTTGCAAAAAATAAAACTTTTATTAAAAGGGAAAGGGGACACCACTAGGTGGACGACAAACAATCAACATAAGTTTTTTCAAAACGACAAAGCACAGGGTCAGCCTAGACTTAGGGAAAATAATAACCCTCGGAGGCCACAACATTTAAAGACTGAAGGGGCCAACGTCTAGATGAAACAATGAGGCAAGATGTTTTTAAGACCCCTCTTAAAAAAATAATAGTGAAAAAGAAACCAACCAAGGCATACCTCAAAAAATAGGTTTTAAGATGAAAACAAGGCTAAAACCCCAACCCTTAGAAAAATTTCCAACACCATGAAAAACCAGCGACATGATGGAAGTCATGAGTGACTAACAAGGAGTAAAATTTGAAAGCTCCATCAGTGGCTCCAGTTGGGGACGTTCATTCCACTGGAATGAAGCGAGGATTTAGAATCTCAGGAATAGTAGACCAAGAGGCATAGACGACCAAAAAGGAATTTTTCGGACAAAACAACCCAACCTATGTACAAAACATATACAAAATATACAAACCTAAACTACTGTTCATGGAAAAGAAAACTTCAAGTGAAGTATAACTTCAAGAATTTTCCATGAACTGGCAGTTCAAGAATATCTCCTTTCATATCTTGGAGGAAGTACGAATCTTCACCCCACTTGTCATTAATCAGAAATGGACCTAACCAGATTGCATCAAATTTCCCATGTTTCCCCTTATATTCCAGTCTGGCATTCCACATTAAAACCAAATCTCCATTTTTGAAACTCCTTGCATTTGATCTTTTTTCATACAAATTATTTACATGCAACTGCAACTTAGCATTTTACTTTTGTGCTTCCCTCCTGGCTTCATCCAACTCTATAAGAGCTTCCGCCCTCAATTTCATTTCATCATCAATTTCATTATCATATATCTGGACAAACTTATACATCTCCATTAAGTTGTTTTGGGGTAACCTGGCATTTATCCCATAAACCAAATTGAATTTGGCACAACCTATTGCCTTCTTCACAGTTACCCTATCCGCCCAAACTACTAATCTCAACTTAGAATCCCAAGCCTTTTTATTTTGATCCAGGATTCTTTTAATAATCTTCATCAAGCTTTTATCTCTTGATTCTGCTTGTCCATTTCCCTATGGGTGGTATGGTGATGAATAAGAAATTTGGATGCCATGCTTTTCACAAAATTCTATGTATTCTTCATATCTAAAACACATTGCATTGTCTAGCACAATCCTTTCTGGACATCCAAATCTAGTCAATATGTTGCTCATCAGGAAATCAATTACCACTTCACTAGTGGCCTTCTTTGTTGGAATTGCTTCCACCCACTTGGTGAAATAATCAGTGGCCACCAATATCCAAGAATGACCTCCACTAGATCTACATGCTATTTCTCCTCCAAAATCAATACCCCATTGTTGGAATGGAGCTTGTAATGGAGCTTGTACTATAACTGGTTTTAGAGGCAAGTTGCTAGAAAACTTTAACTTACTAGAGAAATGTTGACAAGCATCACATGTCCTCACTAGTTGGTGTGCATCCTTAAAAATTGTAGGCCACCAAAATACAACCCTCATTATATTATGTGTAGTTGTTTTAGCCATATAATGTCCACAAACTCCACTGTGCATTCCACTCAGAAGTTCTTTTGCTTGATCTTGATCAACACACTTCAGCATGACACCTTCTCCATTTCTCCACTAGAGCCTTCCATCTACAATAACATACTTGATAGCATGTAATTTCAATGTCCTTTTCTCATTTTCACTCAAGTTATCAGGAAGTTTCATTTTTTGCAAGTAATATATCACATCTCTATACCATTTTGAATGCTCCATATCACATAGATGCGATCTATTCTCCTCTTCTAACCAATTTATCTGATTTGCTTCCAGATTACTTTGGGCCATGAGTTTGGCCAATCCTTGTCCTCTTACCAATTTAGTATCTGAACCTCAATATTGAATTCCTAAATCCTATTTATCCACCCAAACCTTCTCCCGGACACTTCTTGCTATGTGAAAATGTCCTTAACAACAACACTAGGCACATAGGCAATTAGAGTAGCTCCCATCAAATAAGGTCTAAAAGCCTTCACAACTTTTACCAATGCATAGGCCTATTTTTCATTTATATCATACTTAAGCTCTGCAGCTTGTAAAGATTTGCTAAAAAAGGCTATAGGCTATTCAAAACCTTTTGCATTATTTTGCAGCAACACAACTGCAATTGTGTGGAAAGAAGCAAATGAGAAAATTTGTAAAGGTTTGGAGAAATCAGGAGTTCTTAACACAGGAGCCTCCTTTATTGTTTGCTTAATGGCCTGGAAGGCCTGCACAGGCTCCTCATCCCATTCAACCTTGGCTCCTTTCTTGAACATTTTGGAAATAGGATGAACTATCTCAACAAAATTTGTCACAAACCTCCTCAAGAAATTTATTTTCCCAAAGAAAGATTGTATTCCTTTGACATTTTGAGGTTGTGGCACTTTATCAATTGCAATAACTCTCTCTGGATCATTTTTTACTCCATCCTTGGAAACTATATGTCCCAATAGTTTTCCTTCTAGTACTCCAAACACACATTTCTTTGGATTCAAAGAAATTCCATACTCCAAGGCTCTAATGAATACTTTCTCCAGATGCTCACAATGATCCTCTTCCTTTTTAGAATATGCTATCAGGTCATCCTAATAATTTACCAAAAACAAGTTAATGAAATCTGAAAATGCCACATCCAAGTAGCTCCTGCATTTGTTAGACCAAATGGAATTCTTACATAAACATATGTTCCCCATGTTGTAGTGAAAGCCATCTTAAACTACTTAGACTCTTTGACCATGAGCTGATTATATCTAGAAAAACCATCCATCATAGACATTAACTCACAGCATGTCACTCGTTGCAACATAGCTTCCATATTAGGTAATGGATAATTGTCTTTTAATGAAGACACATTCAAATTTCTGAAATCTACACACAACCTGATGTCTCCATTTTTCTTTCTTACTGGTACCAAGTTTGACACCCAAGATGAATGTATGATTGGCTTGATGATCCCTCCATCCCTCAGTTTCATTAATTATTCTTGCATTTTGGGGGCCAAAGTGGGATTAATAGGCCTTTGCTTTTGTCTAAATGGCTTAGCATGTCACGCCAAAGGAATCTCATGTTGAAAAGATCCTCCACAGCCCTTAAGTCAATCATAAGACCATGCAAACACATGCCTAAACTTCTGAATAATTCAATTAACATCTCCTCACCTTTGAACGACATTTCTTTCAATATACACCTTCTTTGGGGATGCTTCTGAAATATTTATCTCCTCGGGTTATGGGGATGGAAGCTTGATTATGAATAGCCTTTGTCTTTTCTTGATTGTCAGCACTCTTTCTCTTCAGCAAACCCTTAGGAGTGTGTTTGTCTTGCGGAATGACTTCATTTCCGAATATAGTATCACCCACCATCAATATTTTCAACAAAAGCTCCAAAGTCCAAATTTCTTGATTTTCACACACTCCACAATTCAAAAAATTTAATATATCATCATCATTATCAAAAAATTTCCAATTTTTTATATTATCAGGGACAAATGGCCTAGTTTGCACCTCAACCTTTGAAATCCCAACATAAGTCATATCATCTAGTTTTAATGCAATGTTGGCTAATGAGTCTTCCACTTTTTTTTGACCTCTCTCCATCCACCCTATACCAAATGTGTCAAAGCTCTCTAGTTCATCCCAAACAACATTCCTATACTATTTTAACCTTTTGTTCTTTGATACATATTTGGATCTAACTTGAGAGACCACAAGCTCAGAATCCCCAATTGCCTTTAGCTTCTTGATACCATGTTTTTCAGCCAATCTCAACCCTAATAAAAAGGCTTCATACTCTGCCACATTATTCATGCATTCAAATAATAGAGTGAAGGAGAACTTGAATGTCTTTCCAATTGGTGACTGTAACAAAACAACTACAGTAGACCCTTCTTTTGAACTTGCACCATCAAAATACATAGTCCACAAGTCATCAAATTGTGACAATTGTTTTATTTCAATATCAATCAATGCAATAGGCTTATCTGGCCATTGGGGATTCCCTCAGCAGATTGTTAAATTGGAAGAAGTTGAGTCCACTTCTAGTGGAAGTATCATTTTTCAGCTTTAAAATAGGTAGTCACTCATTTTTTAGAATAGGTACCCATTATAAAGTGGGTACTCATTCCAAAAGGTTTGAAAATCACAATCCATGTTTCTCATTTGGATTTAAGCTTAGAAAATGCATGGTAACCCAACCCTTAGCCTTAGACCTACAAGTACAAGGTCATGTCAATATTGAGAGAAAAAACTGACTATGTCAATATGGTTGATGGGGGTTTTTTTAGAATTATTTTATGAAATTAAAACCCATTTTAAATGAGATTGTGTAGATTCTAAATATGTAATT
>VDFB02081884.1:0-27392 GCA_007258455.2 Sequoia sempervirens
CGCGCCATTCAACACTTGGGAGACTCCGCAACAGTCTCAGGCTTTCGTGGGAATGGTACAAGAATCTTCAAGAGTGAGCCTA
The DNA here is from genome assembly GCA_007258455.2 of Sequoia sempervirens. NCBI lineage: Eukaryota > Viridiplantae > Streptophyta > Pinopsida > Cupressales > Cupressaceae > Sequoia > Sequoia sempervirens. The sequence goes on from VDFB02081884.1 coordinate 83, forward strand.
AAATTGACGTGAAGATAAAGAAAGAGTTGGGTTCAATCTGCCCCTGCGGGCAAGGCAAAAGCAAAACAGCGCCAGAATTTGAAGAAGGTTGCCCAAGACAACCAAATTCCATTGGATAGAAAGGATGAAAAGAAGGATATTGTAGCAGAGGAAAGACGAAAACCAGTAGTATTTTATCAGGGAAAGATGAACCAACCCCATTCCTCGTGTCAGTTAGAATTTTTGGAAAATTATTGCACAACTGCTTGATCGATTCTGCTGCTTCTAGTAACACCATTCCATTGAAGGTGTGCGAAAGGTTGGGTATAGTTCCACTTCAAACCACCAAGAAGGTAACCCAGCTGGACAAGACAGAGGTTCCAGTTGTCAAAGAGTTGAATAAAATTCATATGCAGTTGGCTGCTAATCCTAGAATTCAGAGTTGTATTGACATATCAGTGGTTGGCATATCTGATGGATATGGCATGTTGCTCAGTAGGGATTGGGCCAGGAAGTTGAACGAATATATTGCAACAGATTTCTCCCACATGTGGCTTCCATGGAGAGGAGTTCCGAATTATATTAAGGTCGAGAGTACACCAAGGATTAGATTGATGATCACAGAATATGGTGAAGGTAATGAAATTATGTTTGTAGAAACTAATTTGGGCTCATACAAGCCCGTCAAACAAGAAGTGTTGATGTTGCAAAGCTCAAATGAAGGTAAGATTTTAGAAGATGCCATGACTTCCATTGAAGTTTTGATCGAAAGTGATTAAAGTGATAGTGAAGGTGGAGGAACATTTGAAAATTTTAGATATTTTGTTCTGAAAAGTGTGAAACAAGAAGCGGAGTTGGGAAAAGAAGCCTCCGTCAAGAATTTGTTACTTCCTAATTGGTGCAGAATCCATGAGGCATTTCACTTCGAAATCACTTGTGCCATGTGCAAGGTGGCCTTAGAGAAAGTTGCAAAGCTTGTTCCGCAAGCCTCATTGCAAGAAAAGTATCAGAGGATTAATGAAGAAAAGGATGTTTTAATAGAGAAATTTGTGAAAGATGATAAGGTTTAGCCAATGATTGAAGAAAAGATTCCAGAAGTGTGCAACCAAGAAGCTGCACATGTTTAGCCTCGCCACACTCTCATAGAAGATCAAGTATGGACCTTGAGGTTCGATGGATCAAAGTCAAAGAAAGGAAATGGAGCAGGATTTGAGCTAATTAGCCCGACTGGAGATGCATATTTGGGTGCCTACAGGCTCCAATTTTCATGCACTAACAATGTTACTAAGTATGAGTCTTTGATTCATGGCTTGATCCTTGCAATTCAAAAGGGAGCCAAGATTGTGCACACCTATGGGGACTTAGACATTGTAGTCCGCCAAGTAAGAAGGTAGTTTTCTTGTCATGATAAGAGGTTAGACCGCTATCGCAACCGAGTATGGGACCTCATAGAAAGTTTTGATGCATTCAATATAAAGCAAGTTTACAGGTCCAAGAACGCCGTTGCTAACTCTCTTGCATAAGCTGCTAGTTCATTGGAATCTTTGGCTATGGAAGGATTGAAGAAGTTCACAGTGGAATTAGTCTCGACACCTTCAATTCTAGATAATATAAAGAATTTTCAAGTGTTTGATGATGATAAACAAATTTTGGATTTTCTCACATGCTCTGGTGTGTTTGAAGCACAAATCATTGATGAAGAAGAAACAGAGGAAGAAGAGTTTGATGCTGAGGGGATCCTGAATTTGAAAAAAAATGTTATTCCAAGAGGTATGGTTGAACTAGAAAGATTGTTTGATCTTGAAAAGACTTAGTAGAAACGAGTACCCAAAGGAAATGACTCACGAAGTACATCAATATGGGGACATAAGAACAAGTAAAAGAATGTTTTTATTGGAAAAGTTTTGCACACGAAGAAGAGAAGGCATCTTACGAGGTCATAAAAATTTCGAGCGTGATAGCCTAGGGATATGAAGACTTGAAAGCGATATGATACCTCATGATTACACACGAATTCATTGAAGCGGTGATAAGCCATTGAGACAAAAGGTAGAGGCGAAGTAAACCCATTGTTAGAACCATTGATCTATCAAGAGTCGAAAGCTTCTTTATGCTCACATCATCTTTCCAATGAGCCTCCGCGTGGGTCATAATCTGGATTTCTTGATCGGAAAGAATGCCGGTGTGAATCGCGTTTACAAACAAGAATCTTCTAGAAGGATGGTGGACATTAATTGCTCATTTATTACCCCTCTTCTTGGTGGCAGTTTTTAGGGTTAGGGTTTATGTGGCTCAATTTGAGCCCTTCATTGTAATTGAATTTGAGTCGTCCGTTGGACTTGGCTAGCTATATAAAGGGGCATCCCCCCTCATTTGTAATTCAGTTAGACACTAGATCAAACTAGAGAGTAGAGCAGAGAGACTTTAGTTGTAATAGCTTAGCATAGCATAGTTTGAAGGAAAAGGAAAGTTTTCCCTTGAAAACTTTGTAAGAGATTGTTGTGAAAACTATTATAATAAAAGATCTTTCATTGAATGGTGAATTCATCTTTGTTATAAGCAGCTAGCAAGGTTTCTTCATCCCTTCTACTTCAAGTAGCGTAAAGTAGCATAATTTCATTTTCATGCAAGTAGATGTTAGCTGTGGATTTGTGGTGTTAATCAAGGCAACTTCATTTTAGTCCATACCACTAGCAGCTTGCTGACGGCAAGTTTGCCTTGTGTGGTCAACTGGAAAATTTTACAAGCTTAACTTCGGTTGTGATTTACGTCTCGGCATGCATCGTCTTGATGGTGTCTTGATGCTGAATTGCGACTTGAAAACCTCTTGCCACTCCCTTGAAGATTGCACCAACTTTGTGTAAGCTGTCCAACGCGAGGCGAAACAGAGTTTGGTTGAAGTTTGTTGAGATTAATCCCACATCCCGTCTTAGAGTAGAATTTAGAACCTTCTTATCCCTACACTCATTTAAATTCAGTTCATTTATGGTCACCTACCAAATCATTCGAACCACGTGAAACCCTTTATCTGCTGTCTGCTATCAGTTGCTGAACAATTGCGTAAGTCCCCTTGAAATACCAGCAAAAACACATCAAGCCAACTGAGGGTATTCTATTGCACTGAAGGAACCTTGGAGTTGAACGCACGAACTCTCTCGCAATCTTAGCGTGCTAGATACTTTGATCAAGAGAGAATAGGGTAGCCGTTGGCGACTTTATTCTGTGTTGGTCAAGTCCATAAATGCATCAACACTTCCATAATTTAGGATAATTGTGTAGAATAATCAAATGGAAAGAAGAGAGAGTGAGATACCTCATTATCTCCCCCGCAATTACTCAATAAAGAAACCAACGAAAGTAAATCCAAAATAATAAGATTACCCCCAAAGTCACAAAACAATGAGACCCCCAATAATTTATGATGATGATAATTTATATTACCATTTTTATATTTTTCACTTTCCAAATTAGCAAAGTGGTCTTGATCTCAATGTATTATAAATACCAAATTAGGCGACATAGCTAAAAGTACAATTTTATGAAAGAATAAGATTGATCAAATTGTTTTAATAGGAAGTGTATGAAAATTTATGCACTTTTAAAATATTACACCCAAAAATAGTACTCTATTAGCCCAAACAAAACCTTGGAAGTTCACAAAATGAGAACTACTTAGTATCACTTGTGAGTGCAATTTTTAGAAAATTTAGAAACCAAAATTAAAAAACAATCTACACCACTATCAAGCTCTTAAAAATTATTGTAGATCAAAAAATTGCTTATAAGATAGAGTTGATACAACTTAGAATGGAGCGTCTAAATTTAAGACAAGAGAGGGGTCAAGTTTGAAGGGAAGGGATGCTAATATTAGCGTGATGCAAGATGATGTCAACAAATAGAATATTATAAAAATTATAAAATATTCTCTATGCCATGGAATATTTTAACACCATAATCAATTAAGCCTAAAACCACATCATACTATAAAACTGTTCAATTCAAAATAGAAACTACACTTTTCAAGTGCAAAACCACCATTTGAGGCAAACAATTATTTTGGTGGGAATCTTTGTTAAATACTCTATGGGTGGGCAAGCAGGTGTTACCAATGGTAGGAGAGTGGAGCAAAGGTCACAAAGACAACATTGTTGGTTGCAAGCAAAAGGTGCAAGTGGTGGACCACCTAACAATCATTGTAATAGTTCCAAGTAGGTACTATACAAGTGTAATCTTGTGTACTTCTACACAATTATTTTTTTATTTTTACAATTGTACTATTTGTATAGAAAAGGAGGAGGCAAAATCTTAAGAGCAAGCAAAAGTACTCCAATTTCAATGATTTGATAATCTATTTATGGGTTCTCGGGCCATTTGAAAGCAATGGTGGTGTTAGATTTGACACAAAATACTCTAAAGAAGCAAACACCCATCAGATCTGGCATGCATTTCCAAACTTCAAATACTTACAAATCTAGCTAATTTGGACACATCAAAAGATCAAACTAACTTTTTTGGACACTGCAAACTCAATGGTGTGCTTCTTTCAATATTGAGTCTTGGGGTTGCTACTGGTTCACCAAAGCTTTGCTGTAAAATGTGGGCTTCATAAGGTTGGTATAGAACAGTCCTTCAGCTGAAGTGATAGAAAGGAATTGGATGGTTGTGTTCTTTGTAAGTGTAATCATGCCAACACATTCTTGGCATGGTTATAAACTAAAATTTGTCATTATGATAACACATTCTTGACATGGTTATAAACTAATTTTTTTGGTCTTTATGCCAGAACATTTATGGTCATGTTTTTTCAGATGGTCATTGCTCTAAGCTAAGCTAGATTAAATCGCTAGACTAAGTCACTGTTGTCTACTCCTAACACCCAAGGTTGAAAATTACCTGATTTTTCAACCCCTTATGGTGGTATGCTAGTATCTCCGTGTGCTCTACCATCCTGCCAGTCAACTAAAATTAACATTTTGTAAATGAAAAAGACTTTCTACCACCCAAATTGGGAATATTTATAGCAAGTATATCACAACTGTTTACAGTAGCAGTTTTGAAATAGAAAAAATAAATTTGTGACATGACAGGTAATTCCCTAGCAATCAGTGTAAGTTGATGACTATAGGACTTTAACTATACCACAATGGTTAGCCATATTATAATGATATTTATCAACATCTTTGCACTCTCGTATTTCCTTGACCTAAGCTGAAAGAATGCCTGACATGACTTTAACAGCTTCACCCTGTATAAGAATACGTTTTCCGTCCTCTACCACTTGAAGGATCAACTTCCCACCTCTCTTTGATGCCTGATTCACACAAGGATTGAGTAAATTCAGACACCGCCCAAACTATGAGATATTTGAGGCATCCAATAAAAAGGCAAACATAAATACAATCTCATGTTAGGCAATCAGGCATTTGCCTAAACAATAAATCGAACATTAACTACAAAGAGAGATTGGTATCTAATTATTACTAGCTACAAGCATCCTCCATGTGCTCAACTCCTATCTACACCTATCATTAAAAGTACAATTTACCTGGTGAGCAACTAAATGGGTTTTCCCAAGCTTTGTGGCCCAATAAGGTCCCAATGCACAGTGGGCGCTACCACACACAGGGTCCTGAAAGGTGAAGAGAGAATGTAATACACAAGTAAGATTCCAAGACACTAGAAAAGGAATCAATTTCACAAATTCTCAAGTTAAACGCTGACTAATAAGATAGTTCTCACATAAATACAAGAGTTTGTTATGAGTAAATTCACCCTGTCCTTAGGATCAAAGCAAAATGAAGATCTCTTGAATCTCACAGGAAATTTATGTCAAATTTTAATTCAATGTTGGGGATTATTTTTCTTTTTCACAGTATTTCATCATTTTATGAATGAAGCAGCATTTTTTAATTCAAAATCTATGCTAAGGAACCAATGATACTTATTGTATCTATCATTATTTGCTTTTTCAGTTATTCATCAAATAAGGATTATCATACAACACACAATATGAATTAAAGTTTGACATAAATTTCTAGTTCAGAAGATTTTTCTATTAGTGCCATACAAATAATATTTTCAAAATTTCAAAATAAACAACATTTGTATGAGAAGAACACTCCATTTCACCTTGAAACTTGAAATTCCCTACCTCATTAATGCCACATTTTGGACAGAAAAAACGAGAGTAAAAGTCAAATCCAGATTGCTGGGGAGCAAGACCTGTTACAATGACCCCTCCACCATTGCATTTACGAATTTCATCAAATTGAGGCTCTAGGCTTGCAACTTGCTCTCCTGAAGCAAGTTCAATCTTCAAAAACAGATAACAGTAACCACCACAATAAATAATCTTCTTGGTACGAAAACATTGAATATTCATGCTACTACCATACACATATTGCCTTAGACATTAACAATTGTATTTGTATTAAGCATTAAAAATTAACTAAAAACTGCATGAAGTGGAACTTTAACAGTGCTGCTTGCAACTTAGGTCGCTCAGTACTTGTATCTAAAAATATTGGGTAAACAATGCTGAGCAAAATGATTGAAGAAGTGATCTTGTGTTGTCTTCTACTGGTGCAAAGGTAATCTCGTATGTATTCCTTAAATTTGTACATTTCAAATTTGACCTAGATGACAGAAAACAATATGCAAAATGAAAATTACCATGGCTCAATGAAAGTTGTAATCCCATGCAGCCATCTGAGTGACAGAGATTCATTCAGAAATTTGAAATGAAAATTTAAAACCAGCTTGAAAATTGTTTCCATGCTTTGCACTAATTAAATATTTAAAAAGTATTAATTACAAACTGAGAAATATCGCTCTTGGGTACAATGTGTCAAAGAGAGTGAAATTATTCTTAAAAAAAATCTAAAGACAGCTTGGTATGGGAAGGGAAAGAAATCGACATTTTGTATCTCCTTGAAGATCTATGATTGGATGAAATTGATGAAGAGATTACAGATCTGGAGCTCCTTGGACTTGCAGGCTTTCTCTAGTACAATTTTCTATTGGCTTCTCCAACATAGCCTTAACCTTGAAAGAATTATTAAGGAAACAAGGACTCAAGTAGAGAGAGACAACATAAATCATTGATATCCTTCAGAAAGTATTAATCAAAGCTTGAATACTAGAAGTTTAGAACTACCAAGCTGTAATGTCCCCATTCTTTTGTGAGCATGCAGTTGGTGGATTAGCTATTACATAGATCCTCGTGAGCTAATGTATAGGATAGGAGTCCATGAATAGGCTGCCAATTCATTAAAGGCGGTATTAATTGTCAGGTTTGGTGACATGGTGGAATTGCGCGTTTGGCGTGTTACGGGAGCTTGAAATAGTGATCTTCATCATTGTTTCACCTTTCTAGACTTTGGGGGCCATGTGCCTATTAGTTCAAGGGGTTGAATTCTATTTTGCTATTACTATTCATCACTAAAGTGGAAAAAGTAACAACTTAAGTGAATAGTAACTTTTTAATGAATAGTGTTTTCCAAGTTAAAATTATAAAAGGAGCTTGAGAAGTTCGAACTTCTTCATGCATGATGATATTTGGTTGAATGAAACTTGGGAGTTGGAGATTGTGGAAGAGAGAAACTAGGGTTTCTCAATTTCAGCAATGGGTAAGCCTGGTTTGGGGCTTGTAGTTAGGATTTGGCATCTTGAAGGTGTGAAAGACCACCCTAAAGTGCTGGTTATTTTCTTGTTGCTGCATTTTGGAGCTTGGAATTGCTGAGAACAAGTTGTTGGAGGCATCTTTCGGAAGGATACTTGCTGCTAGTGATGCCATTCGCCATCCAAAGGTATTTATTTGCATTTTATGAAGACTTTGGAGCTGATTTTTAACAGCTACAGCCAGCCGCACTTTTTAAGGGTTTGATTTACTCAAAGAAATAAATACGCCTTTATTTGGTGGCTGATTTCACTCCTAAAGTGGGCGCCCCTATCAATAGAAGACATTCCATCAAGAAATTGGTAGGAGAAACTTGTATTTAATTTTGTATGAGCATTTGCATGGGCGCGGGTACTGTAGCAGTCACTATTCACAGTGAAGTTTGGCTGTAAGTAAAATTAAGACATAAGATGTATTGTCTCTCGAATCTGATGCAAGTTGTCTATTCCATGTAAGCTCTTATATCATGTAGAATGCATCTTGAATAGCATTTCGAATCTTGCTCAAGTATCTCTTGAATTGTATGCAAGCAGCCCATTTATGTATTCTCTTGTAATGAAGAAGGTCTCTTAATTATGAAATTGAGTTCATTGCTTGAGTATCATTGGCGTTTAGTTTATTTGTGACTTCATATTGCATGTATATGCTTGTTACATTCATGAGTACCATTGGCCTCAAATATCAAAACACGAAAAGACATTAAGAATCAAACACACAAAACACAAATCAGACCTACAAAGAAGAGAAATTCCAGAATTAAATTGGGGGTTTGAGTCAAATCCAGTTTGGTTCATCACAGTGGTATTGGAGCATATCACTACAGTGGTAGCAGAGTGGATCACCGGAGTGTGGTTCATCACAGTGGTATCAGAGCGGTTTCCTGCCAACCTGTTGGGTAGGTTTCAACTGTAGTTCGGAGGTTTCAGTTAAACATGGCCACTTCCCAAAAGCAGTGGGACAAGAATATGGAAAAACTGAAACAAAGTTTGAAAAAGTTGGATGAAAAACAGAAAAGAATAAATGAATTGATTCCAGACCCTGCAAAACTAGATAGAGTAGCGCGGCATATGGCTTCCATTTTTAAGAGGTCTACATCACGGAACGAAGAGAGGAAGAAACAAGAGGTCACTACAGTATCTAGGAGCCTCTATGATGAATTCTTAGCAGTTAATGACCAGCATACAGTTGATCCCTTGGAGAGCAAAAATCAGACCTTAGAAGATCCACTTGCTGATGATGAAGTTGAAATTTCTAAGGCAGTTGTAGGGGAAGAGCACTTGAGTCCTTTTGAAAATGAAGAAAAGTTAGAACACGAGGGTGATGGGCCTAAACAAGATGCCGAAAGGTTGCAGGATGGACATGTTGAGGGACATACACATGAAGAAAAATTAGAACAAAGGCTTTTGGGGTTGGAAGATTTACAGGGTCCTTTGGCGGCGAAGGATGATAAGATTGATCAAGCATTGACACGAGTGGACTCTACATCGTCTCTTGAGACATCCTATGAGACTTATAGCAGCAGTGCCTTAGAGGATGATGTGTGTGCTAATGATAGCTTACATGATGATGCTGATCATGATGAGAATGAGGTTGACTTAACCTCGTACTATAGTGCAGATTTGGGTGGAGAGCAGGAGGCGGATCAGGAGATGGAGTGCGAGATGATTGACAATCCATTGTTTGTGGTAGATGCTTCTTGGTCATATGATAATCCGCTCTTTGAGATAGATGTTGATCACCCCCTTGACCCGAGTCCTAAGATGAGCATTGATTGTGGATCGAGATTTCAAATAGAGTCCGCAGTGGAGTTTACTGAGGCAAGCATTGCGAGAAGTGCTCAACACTTCTCTTCTAGTCCACATACGGAGGATTTGTTGACACGTCAGTGTGGATGGTTGAGGGCGTATACCATCCTTTTTGGATGGAAGTTACCATCTTGATGAAGCGAATGGTAGTTTGCCAATGCAGGCTTCGGTTGTTGGTAATTGAGTACTTGCGGATCAGCATTTGGTTTACCATCGGTGATGTGTATCCTACAAGGTTTGTTGCTTCTTTTCCTCAAAGGCTACTGGTAGACATAGGGTTACAGAGGGATTGTAAGGCCAGCAGGCATGATGGCATAGGTGGATATCACATCCATGAGAGTTTAGCGAAGGTTATGGAGAGATGTTACGTAGCAGATGCTTCTAGATATTCTTACCTCCTCATGATGGATGGATGTGAGTTCGGTTTATTTTGGGATCCAGGTGGAGACAAAGTTAGCATTGCCGTTTGGATGGGTCCCAGTGTATTGCTTCACCACTTATGGTATGGTGGAGTTAGGATCAGTGTTGAGGGCATCTTGACTAATACACAGCGCAAACTCATGCCTTCACAACGGAGATTAGCTCATAGTTTGCAGCAGTATGAAGATTACATTTCAAGACGAACCTTATCACAAAGCAAAAACGAGAGACTTGGTGTAGTACCCAAAGGTCCCTATGATGTGTTTGGGTTAAAAGGTGATAAGTTAGCAGAGAATTACCTACAGTCTACAGATGGGCATGGGATTGGAACTAAAGTTGTTGATAAGGAAATTTTACATCATGATAAGAGTATGGTGGAGCCACAGAGTGATATTCACAACATTCCAGAGGTTGTTATCAGCACTGCTAACAGATCTAGTTTACATGACAGCAGTAGGAAAAATTTGCATCAACTTGAGACAGCAGTGGCTACACCTGTGCAAAATGATTCTACTAAGTTGTCGCAAGAAGGTACTCAAGATTTGGGTACTAATGGTGCAGTGTTTGATGTGGGTTCATGTCATGGTGAGTCTGATTTCTCAAATCAGACCTTAGAAAACAAGCTAGAAGGCTCATGTGTTGGCATAGAATTCCAGGATTGTGAGTTGGATGGTGATACAATTACATTGGAAGTGGAAGTGTGTGAAGATACTATCATATCAGCAGCTTCTACCTTATCAGTTGAGCCATTCCTTGAGGTACATAGCAGCAGTACCTTAGTTGCTGATGTGTGCACTGATGATAGCACACATGATGTTGCTGATCATGAGGTGAGTGATGAGGATTCAGCCTCTTACTATAGTGCAGATTTGGGTGGAAATGATGAGTCACAGGGGTATCATCATCTAGTGGGGCAGTTAAAGGTTAGTGATGATATGATTGTTACAGCTTTGGAGCATTTTGATGTTGCTCGACAGATGTTGGCAACCTATGGGTGGAGTACTCTTATGTCAGATGAGCACAGTAATAGTAGCCTTTCCCTTGCAGAGTTCCATACATTACGAGAAGCTATTAGATTAATGAAACATAATTATCTGTAGTTACTTGCTGATAGGAACTATCTTCTCGAGTGGGATTGTATTTGCTATGATGCGCTAAAGGGGAAGGAGGAGGAGATTGACGAGCTCACTCATGAGCTTGAGGTGACTATGAACTCATTGGAAAGCACTCAGTTGACTCTTCGTGAGTCCCAGATATGGTTAGAGGAGCTCATTGTGGATTTGAGACGGGCACAATCTTCAAGAGCTATAGATTTAGTTCAGTTTCCTACAACGACAATTGGTGATGATCTTATCTCCACAGGTGGTAGTGAGGATGTGGTTACATCCATCATGGATATAGGGGCAGCAGTTTCAATTGGGATGAGTACTTTGGTTGAGAATAGTAGAGAACCACTTGTTGCATCGGGTTCCCCTATGGTCAGTACCATGATAGATGATGCAGGACAGATTATTGATAGTTCTTGTGATGCAATGGTGGATTCTCCTGAGAGTTGTGTGTTAGGACACGAGGCTACCCCATCATCTTCATAGGAGATATGCAGAGCAACATCTAGTTGGGAGATTGGTACTTATGTCGATTTGTTTCCCTCTCTTGGGAGGAAATCCGTCATTTCATCCCATACAGTTGATTATGACTGGCAGCTTGATGAGCCAATTCAGGAGCACAATTCAGTGTATTGTTCCAAGGACTCAGAGATGGACGATTCAGATCAGCATGGAGGGATTGCACAGTTCGTTAATAATCCCTTATTTGAGGTTGATGGTGGTTTGATCTTTGAAGATCCACTCTTCGAGATAGAAGCCGATCATACTCCTGATACTAGTTCCAGGTTGAGTGACAGTCGCAGTGTTTTGGATCGTCCTCGTGCATCGGGATTCCAAACAGGTCTCATGGAGGAGTTTAATAGTGTGTACACGGTGAGGAGTGCTTATAGTTTTGCCTTTGATCCACCTGTACATGATTCATATTCGATGCACAGTTCTTGGGCGCAAGGTGATTCTCTTGGTGCAGTCAAGGGGAGTAACTCTTTATGGTGTCCAGAGTTGCCATCTTCAGAAGACGGGACTAAAGGCTGCTAGTACCCGATTCAGTTGCTTGCGGGGGATTACTGGCAGGGACAACAGTCTATTAACCATCATGCTGATAGGTATCCGACAGGGTTTGTTACTCTAATGCCACAGGGATTTCACACGGATACATGGTTACAAGGTGATTACAGTGTCCGTGGACATGATGGGTTTATTAGCTATCACTTCCATGGGTGTTTTGGAGAGGCTGTAGAGAGATATTGTGTTGCGAACGTTTCTAGATATTTTTATCTCTTCATGACAGATGGATGTGACTTTAGGTTGTATTGGGATCTGGGTGGTGACAGTTCTTTGGCACGTTTAGTTAGGATTCTGGGCAGTTTAGCTACCATTTCCAGCATGGTAGAAGTTGTGATCAATTAACAAGTCAGGATTATCGGAACATGGCGGACTTCCATTAGGTTTAGGATCAAGGATATTTGCGCCAGTTGTGTTTATGTTGGCACCGAGTTAGTTAGCGATGCATGGGGCGTTTGGCAGTTCTTCTTCCAGACGCCAAGAAGTTGAGGTTTTCTTCGCAGTAGCGATTGGCAGGGACAAGCAATTCCGGGAAGATATGTCTCCATTGCTACAATAAACATGAGTTGGTGATTCTTATTACATGTTAAGTCCCTCGTAGGCTAATGTGTATGCAGACAGAGGTCACTTGAATAGGCAATTAGGTAAAGGTATTAATTGTCACGGAGTTTGGTGACACGGTGATTGCACGTTTGGCGTGTTACGGAGCTTGAAATATTGATCTTCATCATTTGTTTCACCTTTCCAGACTTTGGGGGCCATGTGCCTATTAGTTCAAGGGGTTGAATTCTATTTTGCTGTTACTATTCATCACTAAAGTGGAAAAAGTAACAACTTAAGTGAATAGTAACTTTTTAATGAATAGTGTTTTTCAAGTTAAAATTATAAAAGGAGCTTGTGAAGTTCGAACTTCTTCATGCATGAGTTATTTTGTTGAATGAAGTTTGAAGTGTGGAGTTTGTGGAAGAGAGAAACTAGGGTTTCTCAATTTCAGCAGTGGGTAAGCCTGGTTTGGGGCTTGTAGTTAGAATTTGGGCATCTTGAAGGTGTGAAAGACCACCCTAAAGTGCTGGTTATTTTCTTGTTGCTGCATTTTGGAGCTTGGAATTGCTGATAACAAGTTGTTGGAGGCATCTTTCGGAAGGATACTTGCTGCTAGTGACGCCATTCGCCATCCAGAGGTATTTATTTGCATTTTATGAAGACTTTGGAGCTGATTTTTAACAGCTACAGCCAGCCGCACTTTTTAAGGGTTTGATTTGCTCAAAGAAATAAATACGCCTTTCTTTGGTGGCTGATTTCACTCCTAAAGTGGGCGCCCCTGTCAATAGAAGACATTCCATCAAGAAATTGGTAGGAGAAACTTGTATTTAATTTTGTATGAGCATTTGCATGGGCGCGGGTACTGTAGCAGTCACTATTCACAGTGAAGTTTGGCTGTAAGTAAAATTAAGACATAAGATGTATTGTCTCTCGAATTTGATGCAAGTTGTCTATTCCATGTAAGCTCTTATATCATGTAGAATGCATCTTGAATAGCATTTCGAATCTTGCTCAAGTATCTCTTGAATTGTATGCAAGCAGCCCATTTATGTATTCTCTTTGTAATGAAGAAGGTCTCTTAATTATGAAATTGAGTTCATTGCTTGAGTATCATTGGCGTTTAGTTTATTTGTGAGTTCATATTACATGTATATGCTTGTTAAATTCATGTGTATCATTGGCATCAAACATCAAAACACAAAAAGAAACAAACACCAAATACAAATCAGACCTACAAGCACCGTTGAAATCATCACATCAGAGTGTCACTTCATCACAGTGGTGTTAGAGCATTTCACTACAGTGGTAGCAGAGTGGATCACCGGAGTGTGGTTCATCGACCTGAAACCATTCACAGACCATACAGATGCTAGCAGGCACACAATAATGGTAGTACTTTCCTAGGAGGATAAATAATACCATAAGAAAGTATAAAAAAGGACGGTGCTAAAATGGGATACCCTCTTGACCAAGAATTATTTGTAGTGATCCATGCAATCGAAATTTTAATAGGCCACAAACTATTACTACACTTACCCTCAAAAGGAGAAATATCTAGCAAACAATATAAATGGTCCTCAATTTTTGTCAAATACCAACCAACATTTTGTTTACTCTCCTATCCGATAAAATGAATACTTGAAATAATGAACAGAATTAATAATGCATACTAGATAAAGGAGTACAAGTATATCTTTATTCGCACATAAATTTATTACAGAAGTAGACCAGAGATCGTCAGCCAAGGATTTGAGTCGATCCAACTAGATCATCCTCCTTTCCTTGATGATACAAAATCTATTTAAATAACTCGACAATTGCCAAGAGGAACACAATTGTCAACTAACTCTTCTAACCACCTGAAGCTAACAAACAATTAATACATAGTCAGATAAACCATATTATCAAAACATAACAATAGGCATTGTACACTAGCTACATCTTCCCCCCCAAAAGAAAAAAGTCGTCTTCTCAATGACAAGGAAAATAAGTAAGAATCAAGTAACATTAGGGAAGATTTTCCAAACTGATGATGATATTGTAGACAACACCTTGTAGGAAAACTTGGAAGCCTAGTTCACAAACTCATTTGGAATCTGGTGAGAATGAAGATCCAAGAATTGAACCTAGTTCGTACCTTTTGTGAATAATACTGCAAATTGCACCATTGGCACGTTGGGCTCCAAAACCAAGTCACATCATCGACACAATCCACATCATCAATTGACACATCATATTTCATGTCCAACAACAACAAAGATAGATTGAACAATTTGAACATTAAGAGTGTTTATAACCCTTTTTCCTGTGTAACCAATTGGATCATAATCATCTATTGAAATCAAGTTGCTTGAAGGATTGGATATCTCCCTAATAATCAAGGTGTTTGATCTTTATTCTTTACTCTTTTTCTACGCAAGATGAATGAATTGATGTAGAAGTGCAACCACAAGACAACATTGATTAGAAAAGGAAGATACCAAAAAAATAGTGAAATGAAATGGTACAAATCCTTGATGAGCATATTGGAAAAGAGACCTAGCAAAACGAGTACAAAGAATATCTCATTTGTTGGAAGGGTAAGGGGCTGCAAGAAGATTTGTGGTTAATAGAAGTTGAAGTAAGTTGTCTTGGGTAGTTGAATCAGTCGTCTAGATTCCACACAATCCATTTTGTAAGCACCAAGCTCACAAACTTTTCCCTTGAGGTGTCTAATGCAAGAGCATCCTAGGGATCGACTTGCATCTAGGTTTCCTTTCATTTTGTTCAATTTTGGTTGGTCCAGACTCCACACAATGGACTACTTGTGTTTTGGTTTGAAGTGTGCATTATGGGTGTTGGTGGTGGTTTTGATTGAGTGTGTTTGGGAATCAGTGATCTAGATTCCACACAATCCATTTTGTAAGCACCAAGCTCACAAACTTTTCCGTTGAGGTGTCTAATGCAAGAGCATCCTAGGGGTCAACTTGATTCCAGGTTTCCTTTCGTTTTGTACAATTTTGGTTGGTCCACACAATGGAGTAGTTGTGTTTTGGTTTGTAGTGTGCATCATGGGTTTTGGCGTGTGGTTTTGATTGAGTGTGTTTGGAAGCCTAAGTAATCTACAACATTACTGCAAAGGCCATTGGTTGTGTCATTAGTGTTGCATGCGGCACATAGGCTAAAGCAAACACTTGCCTTCATAAAAGACAAAGTGAATCCTTGTGAAACTATTGCCAAAGAGCGAAGCATATGGCCCACCAAAGAGTGAAGCGTACAATTAGATGGAGAGTGAGAGAGGGAGAGAGAAGGATATGGTCGTATGTAGAGAGAGTGAAGCATATGGTTGCTTGAAGCTTTGGATATAGAGATGTGGGATATGGTCGTATGTAGAGAGAGTGAAGCATATGATTGTTTGAAGCTTTGGTTATAGAGATGTGGTGCATGAAGCAACCTTTTAATTTCCTCATCTATGGATTGATTGTTACATAGCACTTCTTGAAGTTGTTACTTTGGACCACGGACATTGAGTAAGATCAACTCTTCTATTATCTACACATGATTAGAAGACCAAGGGTCACCTTTAAATAATTTTGATGAGTGAAGATGATGAGAGTTGGAGCTAAGGGTGAGTACAAAGTGATTCTTAGACATAGCTAGGCTTGTATAAAAGGCGATAGATTATACCATTGAGAGTTGCTGCAACTTAGTTGGTTATTCTCATTGGGTTGGGTAGCATAGGTTGGTTGGGTTCCATCAATTTTGGAGCGGCTTATAGGATGTACATTTCTTCTGCAACAATTTATGGAATGTGTTTTAATTATTCTTCACTTCTCTTCCTTTCCTCTCATTCTTTCATTGTGTCACTCTGGACAACTATTAGCCAATTTTTCATCTAACTCACTTGTGATTTGCATGAAGTAGTATAAGAGTGGGAGTGGAATCCTACAAGTGAGAATTGTGTGAGCTCCATAACAAAGTGCATTTGTGCACATGTCACATTGTAGGTGGCTAGAGGATCTATAGTCCATCAAGGAAAAAAGAGGTAGGAAAACATAAGGTGGCATAGCACATGTGACAAACCTTGTTGATAAGTTGAGAGCCCTTTAGGTAAGGCTTGACATCATGGAGAGTGCACAATGAAGACAAGCAACCATGATGAAGGACATTAGCGAGGATGAGAAGGATGATGTAGTCACAATCGAACCAATAGACCTCAACTTTCAAGAGGAAGTCACCTTGGTAGATGAGTTAGTGGAAGCCATAATGCTAGTCGAAAGCAAACCAAGGTTTGATCTTCCAACATGTTCAAGAAGTTTGAATCCAAAGAGTTGATAAATTTGAGTCAATTGAAGACCCTAAAAGACATGTGCAAGCCTGAAGTTGAAGGGGCATGATTTATGGTGGTGCAACATTGTGGAAAATGAACACATTAAGAAGGATACAAGGTAAATTGCAAATTGGGACCACATGATCAAGAAGCTCAAGGGAAAGTTCATTTTGTAAAACTGAACAATTTTAATATATATAATTGTCAATTGGATCTTGTAGTCATCATTCAGAGAGAAGTAACTCAATAGTGATAATTGTTGGCTACACAAAACTTCATCATCTACATACACTCTTGACGCCACATAATCCTTGTTAGGACTCAGCCCATCAGAATAAAATGGACATCCAGCTCTAAGCCATGCATGGACAAATGGTTTTCCTTTTTTAGATACAGCCCCAATGCCATACAAATATTCACAGGATTTGGTCTATAGTGATAATTCAATCTGGTCCATAAGTCCAGCATTGCACTCTTATGTATCCTGCCCTATTGAAGATGAATAAAGGAGGTTTATTCAGCTATCTCTTGTCTCTAATGAATGTGGAATGCTGCTTGTGCAGTTTTTTCATTTCCATTCCCTTTTCAACATAATTCTTAAATTAATTGCATAGATCCATCTCTTGGTTAGTTTGAGGATTATCCTTGTACAACTCTTGGACTTAATACATATCACTTTTCCATACACTTTCCTTAAATTTCTAAACAAAATAGCCAAAAGATCATAGAAGATAATCTAACTAAGAAGACCATGTTTATCCCTTGTAGTATAAGGTACAAAGCATTAGACCTTGTGGCACTTCTCAACCGCAAAATATTTTCAAGGACACCCTGCCTAGTGATATTGTTAGTGAGAGATATCCTAAATTCACATGGAATCTACAGAATTGTGTTTCTACCACCTAAGAGTCCATCTAAACATTAATCCATGGTGAAAACCTGCAATTAAACATGTAAGGCATGCAAAGATCCCATGTCAAAAGTGGACAGACACTTTGGGAAGAAATCTACCTTTGGTAGGATTCACCAACATAAATAGTATACAGTGAGCCATAAGAAAGAGCCTCTTGAGAGTAATATCTAGTTTCAAACCACTCATTCTAGGCTAGACCTTCAAAATTTTAAAGGAAAACCTAGGTGCCACATCAAATGTTACATGCAATGCATTAACAATATGATGAGTGTAAAAGAAATGTGGAAAAGCTCATAACACAAATGATGTACCAATATCAACATGTACACCTTGATCACGAAAAGTAGGGCATAAAGTATATGTAAGAGTAAAAACAAACAGCTCTCTTTCAATTGGAAAATGGATCAATATATCTTTGGGATATTGTGGATCATCTATGATATTAGGAAGCATAAATGAAGTGGTATATAAGCTATCTAAGTGCCACCTCATGTAAAAATAAACTTGGCATTTCATGATAGCTTCTTAAATATATTCTATCGAGATACAATATTCTTCTATTGCTGTTGAAGTTAAAAAGCAAGCCTGCAACCCAGTTAGACTATTGTAATAAAGGATAGGAAAATTAAGAAATCAATTAATCAAGTAGTACCTAACTATATTATTAGATAAACCTTTAGAAGTAGAAAATTTGGAGAACTAGACTATTTACAAGAAAAGGCAAATTCATCAAAGACAATAAGTCTTTTGAAGTGAAGGGAGGGTTTTTATTAGCCCTAGCAGGCCTTTACTCTACAAAGAATCAGTCAATTTTTATTCCAACTACAAAGGACAATCTGAGTGAACAAAATTGACAAGAAATTGTTGGAAGACGTATACTAATTGTATGACGGCATAGACTTGTCGACCCCGCCGATCAAGTCACATCCAGCCGACCAAGCGCCGAAGTTTGGAACCTTCCTCACTTCTAGATTATTCATGACGAGCTCTGTTTCAACTACCCATTGTAAATATCCCAACTAACTCACATTCTACAGTTTGTAAGGAATTTAACACATCTTCATCTTGTCTCGCCAAAAATTGTATACTCTTGAAGAAAGAGGCAATTTTGTGACTAATTTGATCCTATTTTAGACACCCTTGCATTAATCACCCCTTAAAAAACTACATTTATAGGCCCCTAAGACTCATTATTTTGGACTTTAAGGCCTATTCCACTCACAAATCATGTAAATCCCGACAAACAACATTCAAATCAAACAAATTTTGTAAAACCCACCTCAAAAACCCTTGGTGGGACTAAGTCACCTAGGGTGGCGACTTAGTCCCTTTTGAGGGGATTTTTCACTTTTGAGCGGGAAAACAACCGACTTAATTCAAATTCCTGATGGATGTCGGCCTGTGAAGTTAAAATAATGAATAATTAGGTATTGATGCCTATAAATATATGTTTTTAGGTCATTTTTCACAACATTAAGTCATTTTCAACAAACAAATTCAAGGGTCAAGTGTCAAATATCTTTCACAAGAAGATTCATTAGTCTATTTATAGCAAAGTTGAAGCTTTAGGGCAGCAAGTTAGGGTTTTTGTAGGTTTTCAAGCTCACTTTTTGTTCAAAATCTCACATTGCAAAGGGTTGATCATGGATGCCTATGGAGAATCATGGAGAAATCTAGGTTGAGGAGATGCAACTAGCCATCAAATTAAGCCTAAGGACTTGTTTTCAAAGTGATTTCATCTTCCATTTTCTCTATATTTTCAGCCTAAGAAAGGTTTGCATGTCATTGAGATTCATTTCTAATGTGATTTAGTGTCTTTTAGAATTAGTCTTGAATCTTTCTAATCCCATTTATGCATCTTATTTTTGCATGTTAGAATAGGGTTGCATCTTATTTTCAGACTTCCTAGTCTTAGACACACTTAGGGCTAGGGTTTTATGCAAATTTTATACCTTTCAAGGTTTAAATACCAACTAGGGGTTTGACCAAGGCAAACCCCCCATTACAAATCAAATTATATTCTATTTTGTAGGCATTTCGCAAATTTGGATCTGAGTTTCTATTGGAAAACAGAGTGCAGATTGTGGGCTTCCGTTTCCACTTTCGGATTTGCAGAAAATCCAAAGTGGACTAAGTTGCCAACAGTGGTGACTTAGTCCCATTGCACTTGTCTGTCAAAATTTTTTACACATCCGGATACCCAGTTGGCAAAAATAGGTGTTTGAGCAGTTTCCCCAATCCGAGACTAAGTCGCCTAGCTTGGCGTAAGTGTCCCAGTTGGTTAGAAAATCAGATTTTCCAAAATTTTAGAGATATTTGCGATCTTCATTCTATCCTTCATCAGTTTCCAGGTGCACAATTTATGTTTAGCATCTTTATTTTATTCTTTATTGCATTTAATCAATCATTCTGTATATTACAATGTGTTTTCAAACAACTTGCATTTCTTAGGTTTTACATTAATAAGTCATTTCTTTTATCAATTAATTACATTTAAGCATATTTCATTCATATTTGCATTAGTCTTGAGTGGGGACATTATGCATTTTGGTCCATTTCTCTCCTTTTAGGTGAAAAACCCTAAAAGTGCAAGAGAACCTTGGATACCAAAATCAGTGTCCACACATCTATAAATGAAACACCTGGGCCTATATTTTGCAGTGCTCCAATTGCAAGTGTTGTGTTTATCTAGTTTGTGCTCTACCTTCAAACTGGTATCAGAGCAAAGTGATCCAAGGGAGTGTTGTAGTTTGAAGACAAGTGTAATTGTTGCAAGAGAGAGAGCAGATCATGAGCATCGAAGTGTAGTTGCAGAAGCCAAGGGAGATTTGCAGAGAAGAAGCCACTGCCTGATAAGCCAAACAAAGTGCAGTCAATCAGAAAAAAAAGAGATCATTGCCAGTAAGACAAAAGCCATAACAGATCGCTGCCAGTTGCTGCAAAAGCCAAAGTCGTGGGTGTAAAAAAGCAAAAGAAGATTGTTAAGAAGGCAGTCGTTAATGGAGGGAAGCCACCAGAAAGAAGAAGAATGATTGTTTGAAAGAAAGGCACAACAAGAGAGATCATAGTCGCAACCAAGGAGAGCTGCTGATGCTAGAAGAATAAAGAGCAGGTTGAGAGAAGAGATCCGGGAGTTGTCACAAGTGAGTTGCAAGGGAGAAAATCTGTTCTGTTCTTCATGAGGAGTCGATGCAAAAAGCTGGATGCTAAATCGCTCCCTAGGAATCAAGAAGATTTGATCGTTGTCTCAAAAAGAACTTGATGTAGAATGGACGACTGCAGAATTGTTGTTTGTTGCAGAGATATTGAAAATCTATTGGAGATTGCTGCTAGAAGCCCAAATTTGTTGTAGATAAAATATAAGGGAGCCGTTGGAGGATTTTAGGCGTAGAGTTGAAAGGAGATCAAAAGCTATTAAGGAGATTGTAGAAGTAGCAAGGAGGATTCCCCATGTCAACTACAACATTTTGAAGGGCAATTTATCCAAAGTCAACATTGTTTAAAAAAGGTAGATCGTGGTTTTGTTTTGTGGTTTGCAAATTGTTGCCTGGAGAAAGAATCGTAGTTTTTAGAAAAGTTTAGAGGTTGTTGTTTGGTGTAAGTCTAAGCCGTTAAGTTTTAAGTGTTGGAGGAATTTGATGTTAAATATTTGAAGATGCAAAAAGATTGTTGAAAAAGATCTTTGCAGTCATAAAAGAACAGAAATTGATTGGAGGAAAGGATCGAAGGAAGCCGTTCGGGAGGAGCTTCAGGTCACAATAGTCAAAGAGAAAGGTAGTTTTAATATTTTATATATATTTGGAAGATAGATCAAGGCATACATATAAAATGCAAGCTATAGCAATATTTAATCTTTGTTTGGTTGTGGATAAAGGTTTAAGTTGCACTGTTTGTAATTGATTGGAGAAGAAGAGAAGTTAATCTCTATGGTTAAAGATTGTTGGTATGTAGAAACTCCAAACCATCTAGAAGGAAGTTACAACTGTTGAAAGAGTAGTGAAGGTGTGTGTGACCATATTTATGACCAAATAAAGAAGATTTTGGAGCCGCTAACTCAGGGCAATTGTTTGAAAACAAAGAACCATTGTTAAGAAGGTAAGTTGTAAATTTTTTGAAGAGATATTATTCTGAGAATTTGTTAAAAGGAAATTGCAGAAAGTTGAGTCAAGCCAACAGAGGTAAGAGATTGTAGATTGTGAAGAAAGATCATTGTCATTGCAAAGAGGAGAAATTGAAGAAGAGTGGAGACAAACGAAGTTGTCGAACAAAGGTAAATCGGTGTAGCGAAATCAAGTGCATAAGGTGAGTTTAAATCTTTCGTTTCAATGGGAAAAGTTGGTAAACGTGTTAAGAAGGAAAAAGACAATTTAGAGGAAGAATTGGTGAATGTCAAGGAATCCAATTGATAATTGATAGCAAGTTTAAAATAGATTGGAAAAAGAGGATATGAATATCCATGTGAAATTGATAATCTTAAAGAGAAAAATAAAGAATTAGAAGAAAAATTGAAGTTGTTTGATGAAGTTGAAACGAATAATGAACATTTGAAAGAAAAGATAAAGATGTTAGAAGAAGAAAATAGTTTATGCATAAAGTCAAAGCCATTAGTATGTGATGATTTGTGTGATACTGAAGACTTGTATATTCCAATCAATCAATTAGTTGGTTTGTGTGACATAACCAAAGATGTTTTTGATGAGAAGTATAAGGATGAAGATAATGTGTTTGAATCTACAAATCTTGCAAAATGTGATGAGAAAAGATGTTTTGAAAATAATGCTGGTTTGAAAATTATGAAGAAAATGGGTTATAAAGGTAAACGATTAGGAAAGTATGGGCAAGGAATCAAAGAACCCATTGAGTCAATAATGAGGCCAAAGTATGTAGGTCTTGGATATGTAACAGGGAAGGAAAATGATGTTACAAGTAGTACAAGTTCAAACAAATCAATTCAAGGAAAGCAATGTATGCAGTGTTCCCATTGTAATAGGGAAGGACATAGGAAAGACATGTGTTGGGATTTACATCCGTGTAGAATTTGTGGTCTGAAAAACCATTCTGAAAAAGACGTGTTGGAATAGAGAATGGAAAAATGAATATATGAAAGAATGCATGCAGATGGATTGTGGATGGTGCTATGGATCGAGTTGGAAAAAGATTATAGGTATGTTGACAAAGTTATTCAAGTATAAGTGTTCATATGTGAAGAATGATAGAAATCGAGAGAGATTTAAAGATTTGAGAAATGTGACTAATATTGTCTTGTAAAAAAGGGAAAACTACAAATACTAAGTTTGCAGGAAGTGTACATCTAGATTTTAAGTGATCTGAAGATTAGTTGAAGATGAAGGTACATGAAGACACCAAGTTCATTCATCATCATCGACGATGGGATAGAATTAAATTCTTGCAAAAAAGTGCAGTAGCATGAGGGAGATTACTTTTTAGAAATGAAAGAATTGAATTTGAAGATTGCAGATCAGAAGATCGGTTGGCAAGCAAATTTGCAAAGAAGAATTTTCAAGGATAGAATTTGAATATTTGATGGTCATCATTGTATTAGTGGATAAGTGATTGTAAATGGCTACCTAACAAGGCTTTAGGCCAGGACCCATCCTTTTAGATTATGGGGGGATATTTAAAGTAATTAGAACAATTAATTTATGAGGGGCTGTTGGAAGACGTAAATTAATTGTATGACAGCACAGACCTGTCGACCCCGCCAACCAAGTCACATCTAGCTGACCAAGCG
This sequence comes from Sequoia sempervirens, assembly GCA_007258455.2. NCBI lineage: Eukaryota > Viridiplantae > Streptophyta > Pinopsida > Cupressales > Cupressaceae > Sequoia > Sequoia sempervirens. Next base: position 23,650 of record VDFB02081884.1, read on the forward strand.
CCGAAGTCTGGAACCTTCCTCACTTCTAGATTATTCACGACGAGCTCTGTTTCAACTTCCCATTGTAAATATCCCAACTAACTCACATTCTACAGTTTGTAAAGAATTTAATGCATCTTCATCTATAAATGAAACACCCGGGCCTGTGTTTTGCAGTGCTCCAATTGCAAGTGTTGTGTTTATCTAGTTTGTGCTCTACCTTCAAAAATATACACTTGGTCGAAGAAAGGAGGATGACATCATCACTTATCAATTACAACATCATTCTTAAAAACATTAATAACTAAGACAACATCAAAAACATTTAGATCGGTGAGGCAATATTATGATGGACTGAAAATGAGGCAAATCCTCAGAGACTGAATTTCATAATTTCCTTTCTTAGATTATTGAAAGTTAAAACATCTAGAACAAGACAAAAGAGCAGGCTGTTTCAACATCATTTTATGCACATCATGTGCACAAGTAACTCTTTAGGTCGAAAGAAAACGGGTTAGAAAGAAAGGATGCTTACGAGCAAAACATTGTTTGTCGTCTTCTTAACACTTTGCACTTCAAGTCCCTTTAGGCTGTTGGACAGCAATGGAATGTCTGAAGAATCACAATCAAACACTGAAATCTGTGGAAAATTCAGTTCTATAGCAAATCTCTCTGTCTTGCTTCCAAATGATTTGCCTTCTTTATTAAACCCTTCAATTTTGAGAGCAGTTAAAACTCCAGACCTTGTGTGGAAGAGCACCAAATTGCAATTTACAAGATTTGAGGAGAAGAGGAAATGTGCAGATGCTAAAGTTGCATGGCCACAAAGGTCAACCTGCCACAAAACCATAGAGATGAAATTAGAAAATGATTGAAAAATATATGAAGAAATTACACTACATTATGTCAGACCATATTTTCCTTCTAACATCTAAAAATGATCCTATCTAAGTATCTACCATTGTCAACTACTGTCTACCATTTTCAGCCATTATGTGTATTACCCAAGTCAGGTCCCAAATATGGTCTGTAAACAATAATAACAGTGAGCAAATATTACAAACTTTTGCCCCTCATAAAAATTAGTTCTCAGCAAAAAATAATGTTACAGATTTAATAATTACCCAAATTAAAAACTACTCATTTCCATCCAACTTCCCCAAACTTCCCTACAATAAATTAACTCCCAATATTTAAAAAGAAAAACAATAATATTAATTAAAACTTTTGTAAGCCTTTTTAGTGAACAAGAGAGAATCCTAAATGCACACGCCACGTTTACCGTGCAATACAACATACAACCTATACTCCCCCTGTCCCAAAAAACATGCATCAAGCAAAGTTACACAACCAGTAGATATGAATATGGGAATTCAGCACTGGGGGATTCTGCGTGCAGCATCATTTATACTTCGAAGAACATACACTCAGCAAACTCAAAAAATAAAATTATGTCAGAAGTAAACCTAAATGTAATAATTAATCTTCCCTGCAAGAAATGTGAAATCCATAGGTCCATACTCTCACCCTTTCTAAATATAGTAACACTTATAATAATTTTATCAATAATCACAGTTTCCCAATGTAGTAACACTTATACAAAATTTATTAACAATCACAGTTAAGCACTGTCCAGGAGACCATTCTGTTAAACTATTCCAAAATGACATGAACTATCCATTCCAACCCTTTAACATAACCCAAATTCTAAAAGTGAACCTGAAAGAACCCAACTGCGAAATTGCTAACCTCTGTTACTGAGGTGAACCAGCTCAATTCAAACTCTTCAGCATCATTATCAAAAGCATGTCCATTTTGATGGGTATTTTCTCTTCTTCTTAGGAAAGCAGTCATTGGGAGATTGAACTCTGCTGCAACGGTTTGCATCCACTCTGTATTCTTATCCTCCTCCAACAAACATACTGCAGCAGGATTCCCACTGAATAGTTGGTCTGTAAATGCATCAATCTGGAGGTAAGACATGTATAAAAAAAATTTAAAACATTAGATGCCAGTGGTTTGACTATAAGCAGAGCAGAATGAATTTAGTAAATACATACCACTACGTAGCGAATTGAGCCACACCCATTTTCCTCCATGTGTCTCAGCTAATATTTAGCTGGAAATTAATTCAGAGATAGCTTGCCTAATTGAAAGTGCTGGAAATTAATTCAGGGATGGCTTGCCTAATTGAAAGAGCTGGAAATTAATCCAGAGATGGCTTGCCTAATGGAAAGAGTTGGGCTTGACGAGCGCACTCTAAGCGGTCAACTTAGGCGGCTGATGTGGGATCCATTCAGTTGCTTCCACCAACCCCGTTTCCCTATTCAGTCCCGATCAGCAGTCAGCCGCCCAATTCCCACTCAGAAGCAAATTCAAATCACCATTGCCGCGCTACAGAAGTTTGAACGGATTAAAAGAAAGAGAGCCTAGCATGGAATATGGCTAATTCAGCGAACGGAAGGGAAATGCTCTGATAGACATGTATGCAAAATGTGGAAGCATGGACAATGCACGTGAACTATTTGACCAAATGCCTCAAAAAAATGTGATCTCATGGAATGCCAGATTGCAGGATATATGCAAAATTGAATTTGTTAAAAAGGCTTGAGGAACTTTCAAGCAAACGCAATGGGCAGGTGTAAAGCCAGACTTGCAACCTTTGCCTGCACCCTCCCTGCCTGTGTCAAAATGCGAGCTTTGTAATAGGGTATGGAATCCATCAAAGGACAAAGGACGGAAATTTCGTCAGATTTTGTAGTGGCCACTATCCTGGTACACATGTATGCAAAATGTGGAAGCATAGACAAGGGGCATGAACTGTTTGACCTAACTGAAAAAGGTAAGTTTTTCCGTCCGTTTTTTTCTTTTGGTTCCAAACCAGCCAGCACCTAATATTGCTTGCAAAATGTAAAAGATAATTTTCACCATCGTCATGATACCCAAGGCTAATAAGAAGATTTCACACATTTTCAGAAAGATGTTAACATTGTTGGTGTTTACAGAGTGTGGTGATAAATGTGAGGGGACGTGCAAGAAAGTTCGGCTTAAACTACTGCAACGAGTGTTGTAATGTGGGCAAGAGTGTTCCGAATAGGTATTATCGTAATAAGGATGAATACCCATGTCAAAGACAAAAATAACTCCAAGGGCACATTTAATTGCCCATGCAACTTACGCTTGTTTTTCTTTGGTTTAGTGTTGTTATGGAAGGTGCTAAAATAAATGTGGGTCTGTCATTAGACATTTCTAGGCGGATTCATATGTATTGTTGCCACCAAGCAGACATTTAAAAACTAATTTAATATTTAAGGTTTGTTTTAGTGTATGTTTTGTTTTGGGCAAGTTTTTGATGCATTTGAATTGAAAGTTAGTTGAAAGGGCATGGGAAGGTGTATGAGCTCTGCTAGGGTTTTGTGTTTTATGCAGTCACCCTTGGCCTTTCTTGCGTCATCTTGTGCATTCTGCATATGAAACCCCTCTTTTCTTGTGTGTACGACCACATTTACTGTAGTTTTTGTGTTTTAATATGCCTTCAACCGACTCTAACCCAACAGTTCATGCTAGTGTTAGTGGCTCAACAGTGTTGCTTAATGACTCCTCCTCCGAACAATCCTCCGAACAAACGTCCCCGAAAATTTGTTCTGAAAGTCTTTCACGAGGTAAGTGTTCTGATTCACCAGCTACTTTGGTTTTTCTTTTACCAGATTTTGATATTGTTTGTCAATGGCTTAAGCAACACACCCTTGTCGAGTATTTTGTTG
>VDFB02081887.1:0-26601 GCA_007258455.2 Sequoia sempervirens
TCTACCAAGAGTTTCATGATATATCTTTCTAATAGGAGGTTGTAAGAATTTATGTATTCAATTTATGCATGATTATGGTGGTTGCATTCATTTTTCTTCATGGTTAAGTTATCCTTAGACATCTATACAATCTTGTGTTCCTGATCATGTTACTATTCAAGCAAGATTAGTTTAATATAAGTCTCCTCTTCAATCGAATTAGATTTGACATGTACATAGAATAGACTCATTTCTTTTCTCCCTCAATCTTTTATCTTTTTGTATTCTTAATAAATTAGTTAGATTTAAGACTGGATTTAGTGCTAGATCACTTGGACTAGACTTTTTCTTGTGATCTATGCATACAAGATTATTTTGATTTTAATATAAATGCAAAATAGGAAACATTTTGAAATATATTTGAAACAATTTGTTTAATTATAGTTGTGGTTTTTTGGTTAAATTGAAATTGCTCATCTTAATTTTCTTGTTCGTTAAATTGGAATTGCTCATCTTAATTTCCACCTATAACCTCTTGATGGAGTCAACATTTATATTTATCTATAAATTATCTTACATAACTAATATGTACTAGTATAAGTTTTGGAAAGATAGCAAATTCCTACCCTATCAAAATTGGTGTGTCAAAAGACCTATCAAAAAACAACACTATATTTATTCATACCCCATTAAAAAAATTCATGGCCTCTATATATTTAATTAAACTAAATTTAAATATATTTTATATGGGTTGACTCTATCTGCCTTAAAAAAACCCGTAATATATTTTTGGTGATTAAAATATTTTACCTAGCATAGTCTTTGGAATTTGTTTATCTTTTACTGACATCCCATACATTTACTTTTTTCGGGCAAAGATTAATATCAAAGCCAAAGTTCTTTATTTAAAACCATATTCCTGTGGTTTCAGATCTTTTTCTTTCACGAAAACCAAGCCTTAGATGCGGCTCCGGTATATTTATGGCCGAGGCCACGAACTCTTTCATAACATGTGGGCTCCACCACCTGAGGTCACCTATGAATGACAAGCAAGCTGTTTCCCATCTAATAGGTATACGTCCATCAACACCTTCAAACCAACGGCAGCACAGTATTTTACTCCTCCCATGTGTGGAAAGCTCTTTCATTGTTTATCATTATGATTATCTGTGCCATGCTGGAAGTAGCTTATGTTTTACTGGCGGGCCTCTCTACTTGGGCGAGCTCTTTCACCTATGCAGGTATTTCATGCTATCTCCACGCAGGCCTCCCTAAATTCTGCTCAGGCTGCTTACATTTCTTTTCTACGCCTTTGATTCTTTCTCATCCCAAGGTGCTGGTTTTCCCACGCCAAGTCATCAAATATAAATGTGGGCCTTTGAAATGCAAACAATAGGCCGCTAAAAACTTCTGAACAGGCCGTGGGTTTTAAGAAAACCCCAAGCCATGCTTTTGAACTGCTATCTGTGGGCATGATTGTAGCTGATGTGAGATTTGATACTAGTTGGTTTCTACATTTCCTTACATATAGTATTGGGGTATGGTTTGGAGTTATAGGAGGGGATATCTTTCTTGTGGTATTAATCCTTCCTTGTTCAAGTCAGATTTGGTTGTAGTTGAGCTTATTCTATGATATAGTTATGATAAGCATTTTTAGAATGGAGGTGAAGAAGTTCAATGGAACACATTTTGAACTTTGGATGTTCAGAATGGAGGATATGCTTATCATGATAAGTGGGTTATTAATGATATTGCTAGTTTCCTTTGAGTCATCCTTATATTATTGTAGTTTGTCATGTGGTGATTTAGAGCTCATGTTTGGAATTATGGGATAAGTCCTTGATTGCATGGAGTTTGTGCCGTTGATCATATGGTTACTTAGAGCTCCTAGACATCCTCCTAGCTTTTCTAGCTACATATACTTGATCAAAGAGTTGGTTATGTGACAAATGTTGTCCTAGAGTTGATCATATGGTGACTTAGATATCCTAGAAAATCCCTTGGTCCTTTTAGACACTTGCACTTGCATGTTGTGGATTCATTGTGTTTTAGAGCTACATGTTACAAATTTATGATATCTTGTCATTTAAAATGTTAATCAGTTTGTCCTATAATTTGATAGTGTTTTGGATGTGTTAATAGATTCAAATTTGCATGCACACTTCTATCATATTTGAAATCTATGATTTTGTGTAGACTTATGGAACATCATTTTTCAAATCATAATTCTTGAAGGTTTTGTAGATGGTAACAATTTTGTATTTACATGTATGATTTTAACATTATTGGTTTTGCAAGTTTTTTATTTAAAATTTATGTGGATTTGTGGAAGATTATTTTTTAGATCATAATTCTCAAGGGTTGACAATATGGATATAGTTTCAAATTTGCTTGCATGCTTTTGAGCATGGTCATAGGGTTATTCATTAGTTGTTGGTTTTTATCATGTGGTTGTCTTATAGTTGTAAATTTTTAGCTTTTTAGATATGAGGATGTTTTAGATCTTATGCATGCCACACAAAGAATATGCATGATGTCTCATTTATATCATTACAAGTGGAGGTTTGATCTTCATGGTTTTTTCGATCTACATGTTCTGGTGGATCCAAGGTAAAATTATTTGAAGATTTATAAGTTTTATTGTTTAATCCCGTTATAATTTCTAATCTTTGACCATACTTACAATGTTAAATTTCTTGAAAATAGCATTTATAGACTATTATATTGTGGATGCCACATTTATATATCTACAACTTAATTTTTATAGATTATGCTTATAACTCATCCACCCATACAATTTAAATTAAATTAAGCAACTAATAACTTACATTTATAAGAATATCCTACTATTGTTATAATAACTGTCTTCTACTCATGTGGTAAGTAAATATAAGAGAATTGAACCTACGATCATCATTTATATTTTTAAATGGCTTACTGTCGAGTCTACCCCCGAGGGCAAACTTACTTTATCAATTATTATCATCTCAACGTAAGCCTTTTTCTCCCCACCTTCCCGTGTTTGCAGGTAATGCAGGGTAGCCTTGGGAAACATGAAAACATGCTCAGTTTGGGTCTGTGAAGTGATAAGAGTAACACTTACTACCTTGCCTGATGCATCGCATGCTCAAAACTGATGTCATAAAATATTTTACACAAATCTTTGAGGAATTAAAACATTGAAGCTCGTTCATTCCATTCGAGAATGCTTGTACCTGAAGTTAAAAATAAGAGAAACCCCAACTTTCAATGAATACTTCGGAGGACTCTGGCCATTCTCTTTTTCACTAAAATGAAACCTATAGTTAACTCCTACACACTCTCCATCAAGATCATTTTAAAATAATAGTTTCGTAATTCTAACAGCAATTGGTCATTGAAGTTTTGTTTAATTTATATCATCCATATCTGCTGGAAATATGGAAGCATTGCATTATACATTGTTCCAAATAAAACCAGATCTTTTAGAAATATGAATGCATCACATTATACATTAAACAAAACCAGATCATCTTATCCATATCTCTTTGAGGTATGAATGCATCATATCATACATTATTCCAAACAAAACCGGATGGGAAAGTGAAATGCAGCCTAACTTTCCAATGACTGATATAAACTATGAACTCTAGATCTGGAGCTTGATAACATTCTCCTGGAAGACAAGAGTTTAGAGATCTTTTGAATAACTGCAGTTGCAATTGCTGTCTTCACTTGACCTCGTTTGGGTAGAGGCTTGCCTTCTCCTTTGCTTTTAGTTTTGTCACCACCATGTATTACAGACATTTCATGCCCTGTGCAGCCTGCATGAGCACCCATTCTTTCTACTGTTTTCTCTCCACCTGGAAAAGGATAAAGTTATGGGAAGGGGTGGAGTAGGTCCATGTTTGTAGATGTATATTTTTATAAGCACTATGAAGAAGGCACAAGCTGTATTGACTTCTGCATACAAATCAACAACTAAAGTCATTAATAACTACATATTGCTCATAGTGCAGACATGCCAGCCTGTAGATTCCTTTGTCGACCACGCTGCATGTCAGATGGGTTATGGGTTGAAGCAAGGAAGCAGGATTTCTATTTTATATGTTTATGAATGTATCCCAAGCATCACTATTTTGTTAGTTTATTTACTAGTAACATTTTGTTAAATTAGCATGGATGCTTAAATGGCAAAGCCAGGCATGCAAAATTTGTCTTTTATGTCATCTTTTGGCAGCATCTCAGTAGCATTATTGCATAATTAAGAGTACGAGGTCAAATAGATATACAATGATGCAAGCTTCTTTCAAAAGACAAATTTTGGTCTTCTTTCATATTTTCACAAAATCTAATGGAGAGATCATCTTCCTTTTTAAAGTCAATCACCATTAACAAATTTAATAGGGGAGAGGATTTATAGCAGTAGAGCATTCTAGTTTTGCACTTTTCAAAATTATATTTAGTGTTTTTAAATTATTTTCAAGTTTTTATACGTCTTTTGTTATATTTATGTTTCAGCTTCTATTTAAATATGATGTCACATTAATATAACTTTGTTATGGTATCCAAAAAGATTTGAAAATATAGTAGTTTAATAATTGTACATTAAGCTATAATAGTTTCTTATTAAGTCATTTTTTGTCGTGCACTAATGTCACATCACATAAATTGTTGATTTTTATATATTTAAATAATACATTTCATTCAATTATGAGTATCAATGATCAACACTAACAACTTTAAAGTTACTACTAGTACTACTATACTATTACGACTATTTGAACATGCTCAACTGTAAAGTCCTCTCCCATCTACACAACTGCTAAAATTCCTTCTTTTTTCTTTTTTATTTATTTACAGTTTTAAAAGAAATTCAACCTTTAATTCAATTATAATTGTTCTTGCTTGTTGTACATGATTTAAAAAATAATTTTCTTATATGTGGGGAATTATTCCTAATAAAAACAATTTAATTCTAGAAAATACATTTGGGTAGTTGAAATTTTATTGGACTTTATATATAGAAAGAGAGGCTTAATCTATTGTATTTTTTTTTGTAATACAATTATATTAAATATAATAATATTAGTGTAACATTAAAATTTGTATATTTATGTTATTTTTATTTATTTAAAAATAATAATTTTGATACATGGATATATTGATAATTGGTGCAATCTTCGGTGAAGTTAGACTCATTTTCTTAACCTTCACCTAGTATTATACACATTTATTTGACACATTTAGCTTCCACCTTATTTGTATACATATATTCACCATATCTATGCATTTTTTAATACTTATTTGCTCATACACTTCCACCTTGTTGTGAGCCACATGGGTTGACCATTTGATTAAGTAGGGTCATTTATGTGGCTATAGATTTGACCTTTCCTTTTCAATATTCAAATTCAAAATTTGGCCCTTCATTCTCCTATCCTAAGTTTTGATTGGAGGTAAGAAATGGATTTTGAAGGGGCCCGAAACCCTTTACATAAAAAAGTAGCTGATAAAGAAGATAACAACATAAAGCAACAATCAACCTGATGACAACCAACCAATGCCAAAAAATAGCCAAAAAGAAGGAAACCAGACAACAACACTATGGATTGTTTAGAGTCTCCACAACTTCCATTTCAATAGCAGCCAACTTTTGCACATTATCCACAGTATCAGACACCTCAATACTCGAGGCCCTGACCTGAGCTTTCATTTTGTTTCTAGTTCTGGCCCCTGACCCACCAGTTTTACCTCACCACTCAAAACACTACTTTTCACATCACCTTTCTCAGCAGCACACCCCACATCCATTAGCTTACCCTAGCAGCAGTATCCTTAGTAGACACATTCTCCTTTCTCTTTTTAGTAGCAGTCATAGGGGAGATCACCTTGACAGAGTCTGAGATAGCCAAGACCTTAGAGGCATCTCCACCCTTCATCACAACATTCTACCTTCCAGATTTTGATTCAGATTAATGGTTTCCTTCACCACAGTATTAGCCACAATATTAAGAGAATCCATGATATTATCAATTTGTCTTTGGATAGAAGGGTCCTTAGCCTTACTAGCAACATCTCTAATTATAACATTGGTCATATTAATCTGTTGGAAGAACCACTTAAAAATTTTAAACAACACATTGACACTATCACGGGCCGAGCCCAACACATTAGACAATTCCTCCCTATCAAAGTTCTCAATATGTTTTCCCACAACAACATCCTCATCAAAGGAACTAACATGAGCCTTTTTAGTAGAAATTTACTATCAACACCTCTAATTCTCCTATCCTATGTTGACTACACATGTGTTTTATAAAATTGATGATATAAGCCAATATTTAAAGACATTAATTAACATTTATTTTATGATTCAAATATCACACCTCTCAAACATCCTTTCTCATCCTAGAGCATCAAAGGAGTAATCAATAGTGAAATATTTATATTTAGTGCACTAAAATGAGTAATGGATTTGCATATGCCATCTTAAGAGGCTCATATTTTACTTGATAATTTTTCTCCATGTGGTAGAATGACACCCCTTCTAAATTATTTTTAATACCACAAGCCCTCAAATTAATACAATCAATAGTGCTAATAATGACTAATCAATTGAATTAATAATAAAGAGTAGACATTTGCATATGGTCAAGTTCAAATCCAATTAAAAAATATTTGAATTTGGACCTAATCTAGACCATTAGACATGAACCTTGATAGACTATAGGATTAGTACACATCCCAAGACATTCATCTAACAAAGAGATGAATTGTTCAAGAAATAAATAGAGAATATTTTATAATCTTCATCAAAGACACACATTCTTTATTATGTTCTATAATTACCCCTATCCTCTTCATTTAATTTTCAAAAATAGTTTGTACAATCATCAAATTTATCAATCATACCTATCATTATTTAATCCCAAAAGACCCCAAAAGAGGGTAGCTTAATAATTATGCACTAAGTTATAATAGTTGCTTATTATGTCATGTTTTGTCAATGCACTAATGTGACATCACATTATTTGTTGCTTTTTACATTTAAACTATACATTTCATTCACTTATGAGTATTAATGATCAACACTAACTTTAAAGTCACAACTACTAGTACTATGCTATTAAACATATTAGAAATTAAATAAAAAATACTATTACAACTATTTGAATATGCTCAACTATAGAGTCCTCTTCCCTATACACAATTGTTATTTTTTTCTTTTCTTTTTTATTTATTTACATTTTAAGAGAACTTCAATCTTTTCTTCAACTATAATTGTTCTTGCAAGTGTTGTACATGATATTTTTTTAGTTGTGGGGAATTATTTGTAATGAGACCAATTTAAATTGTGAAAAGTACATTTAGGTAGTTGAATTTTTATTGGACTTTATATATAGAAAGAGGGGCTTAATCTAATATAAGGCTATTGTATGATTTTTTTAATATAATTATATTAAATATAATAATATTAGTGTCCTGGTAATTTTTTATATTTATACTATTTTTAATTTGTTTTTATATTATTTTAAAACATATTTTGATACATGGATAGATTGACCATTGGTGTGATATTGGGTGAAGTTAGACTGATTTTGCTAACCTTCACCTATTATTATACACATTTATTTTGATACATTTAGCATCCACCTTATATGTATACACATATTCACCTTATCTATGCATTTATTACACTTATTTGCACATACACCTCAACCTAGATGTGAGCCACATAGATCTGGCCATTTGATCAAGTGGGGTCATTTATTTGGCTACATATCTTTTCCTTTCCAATATTCAAACTCAAAATTTGGTTGATTGACCCTCTTTATTCTCACATATTAAATTCACCAAACACATGTTTTATTAAATTGATGCTATATTCTACATTTAAAGACAATTAACATTCATTCTATCATTCAAATATCACACATCTTTCAAATGTCCTATCTCATCCTAGACCATCAAAGGAGTAATCAACATTGAAACATTTAGATTTAGTACACTAAAAATGTGTAGCACCCTCCATTTTTGCTCTTTGATCGGTAGTGTTCTTCTTTGTTATGCTTTGTTTTTGTTAATACTTTGACTGTGGTACTTGGTTACTATTTGATCGCTAACTGTAAAGCGATGTGAATGTTATATTTTGATGTGATGGTATTTTATTCTGATGTTATCATTATGGCATGCTTTGGATTAGCTTAGCAGATATTTGAATTAATGATGCTTTATGCTTTTGATTATATTATTGATATTAGATTCATAAGTTAGTAATATTTTATTAGTGAAGGGGACAGGATTGCACCACTCGCTTGCGAGCACCTTGCGATTCCACGATTTCCTCTTCACAGTGTGTTTTATTATGTTATATATATGCATATTCGATATACTCTTTGTTGGCAGGTTGATAGGTATAGGACATCAACTCCACCTAGTTTCACAGGTTTGAGCGTGTCCATTGCCCAATGGTATTCAATTGGGAGATCGTAGCTAGGTTTTCCATGCCAAGTCGTCACCCTGGTCATAGTGTGTCGTCGGATTTTAGTCGAGTTAAGTTGCTTTAATATTGTTCATCTCACCTTGATTTTATTTAATTGCAAGTTGGAAAAGGTAAATAAATGGCTTTATGTATTTAAGTTGTTTATCTGGTTATAATGTTAGAAATGTTATTTAATTTATTAATTAATTTAATTTAATTAATAAAATAATCTAATCTTGGATTAGATTTATTTTATTGATTAATTAAATTAATTGTGTTGAATTGAATTAAGTTATTCATTTTGGAATTAATAGATATTTTGATTGAAATTGGAAAAATGAAAATATGTTTTAATTTGCATTTTTTTGAAAATTAGAATGTAAAAGAAATTTGAGATATTTCCTATTCTGTTTTTGAAAATTTATGAGGGTGGTTGGATAGATATTTCATTTTTTTTCTATTATTGGGATTTTGATGGAGATTTTAGGGGAGGATGAAAAAATTGAAAAACAAAAGGAGGAAAGGAATTTCTGGTTTGGTTTTGGGATTTGGAGAAGTAAGTTGGATTTCTTGGAGGAGCTAGAATCATAAGAAGAATTCAGAACACCATTGACAACCTTTCAAGCTTTTGGGAAAACTAGGTTTTCTTCGTATTCAATTAGTTTTCATTTTGAAAGGTTTCACAATTTTTGTTATGCTGATTGAAAATATTTAAACTTTGTTTGATTTACAAGAAAAACCTAGGTTAAATCTTGCTTCAAAACTTGAAACCTTAGTCTTGAAATGAACTTCTTCAAAAATTGCATTATGGTTATAAATGTTTCATTCTAAAATTTATTTGCTCAATTTGTTTGTGAAATTATAAATCTGAGTATATATATATATCATTTTATATTTGTGCATGTGTTATACTGGTGATTTTTTTTTTAAATGAAAAAAAAAAAAAAATCACCCACAAAATCAAGGATTAAAAATCCCAGGGGTTTTAAGAAATTATTTTTTTTGTAAAAAATAAATTTAAATCGAGTTTATGGGGAGTCACATCTAAATGCCCCCTCACACCTCGCTTGTCACACTAAACTAGGACGATCATATAAACACGCCTCCCCTTTGGTGTTGATCAGAGTTTACATTACCGTCCCCAAGAATGGGGTCGACCACAACCAAATTAACCACAGGCTTGGCACGCCATGTTCTAGAAAATGCTTGACTCTTTGTAATTTCATTTTTTAAAGATTAAAATATATTTTACTATTTTCAATATTATATTTTTATACATTAAAATATTAATATATATTACTTAGTAAAAATATATATTAATATTTTCTAATATTATATTATATAATATTAAAATATTAACATATATAAACATTAAATAATTAAATATATATATATGTATGTATATTATTATATATATATATAGTTGAGTTATCAATTTTATTAAATGTATATATACATTTAAATATATACATCTATTAAAATTGTTGATTTTAAAATGACATGATTTAAATATAATTGAGGAATTTAAAATATTGTGTTTATAGTCAAATTATTGATTTTATTTTAAAAATAATATATTTGAAAGGACAAATATTGGATTTAAATGTAATGTGTTTAATAGCGAGATTAATTGATTTTTAAATGATTTATTTTGCAAAGGACCAATAGTTACTTTTAAATGATAGGTTCTGGATCATAGAAGTAAATGTTTATTATTAATTAAGAGCAATTAGGGAATTACATATTTGGTTAAATTTTATCCTTTGTCTGAAAGAGACATAATTTAATTAGTTTTATTGCGGAAATAAACTATTGAATTTTATTAAAGGAAGTAGATTTAGGGAATCCAAAGTAGATTTAGTTCCTGTTAAATTGCTCTTTTAAATGTGATTTCTTCTGTTATCGCTTTGGGGGAAATTGATTAGAAGGGTTGTTAAGTCTTCCAGATGGGGTTTTCATTTAATTGTGTGGGTTTTCGTAATATGTTAGTCAACCTTTGGATTGCCTTGGGTAGTGCGTCTTAATGTATCCAGTTAGATACCCAGTTATCATGAATGGGATGTGTTGACTTTATGTCGTGGATAGGGATTTAATATCCTTAGGTCGCACTTGTGTACCCTTGGGTTGTGGAGTTATTCCACGTGTTGTCTTAGAGGAGTGGCTTGCAATGAGGGTTGGAACACAAAGTGGTGCCAAGGTAACTCATTGTATGTTAGTTAATTCAGTGATACCATAAATAAACTGATTAGAAGAATAGGTAGTATCAAACACTTAATAAGATTAATTTTTCCTCCCTCATGGATGGAAGGGCTTGTATAGACTTGGGATGGGACGAGAAGGCCTGAAATGGAAAGATCGTTATCTTGTCTTTACGAGATATAACTGATTCCACATTGGTTTGCATGAGGGGATGAGAGAGTCGCTAGGAGGTTTCAGGATATCCCGAGATGGGGGCCTGACCTAGAAGACTTACTAGAAAACCCATGAATACTGGGTGGATGACACTTCTCCAAGTCACAGCAGATGTTTAAAATTGATGCAATTGATTATTTAACTTAAGCCATTGTAACCATTGTGTTAAGTGATGTTGTATTTGTATTTGATTTAGTTGAGTTATGTATTAGCCTGTGTCTAGAGGTAGATGGTCTTGTCTAGGAATCCATGTTACTATCTCCTAGCATGGGGGGTGGGCCTTCGGGTATCACTTGGTTGGGTGGAACGTGCACCGTTGGGTTTTCTTCTTGTTTGTGTGGATGATATTTCCAGTTGGAGAGCTCGTGGGATCCAGTTACTTTTTAGGTTTCATTTATTTCAGTTGAATCTTGTAATTTATTACCCCTCATTTTTTATCAAGGTGGAAGATGTAATATGTAACCATGCTTATTGGATTTACCTCATTTAGGGAATGAGAGTTGTAATATTATTGTTAAATTATGTTATTTGAAATCATGTGGTATCTCTTATTCTTTGATGTAATTTATCATGTATGGAATGTATGTGTTCTTAATTCCTTAAGTAATTAAATGTTATGGTTTCAATTCATGTTTTTTGTTGTTTGGGTTTTAAAGTAATCTTAGTCTTGTAACCTTAGTGGTTGTTGGAAATGGGTACTGAACTTGCATGTTAATTGTACTTAAACAAAAAAAATAATTATGCATTTGAGTAGTTAATTGCAACTCCCAGGGTTGCATGGCTGTGGGTGTTACAAAATGAGTAAATGAATTTGCATATATTCAATCTTAGGAGGCTCACATTTTACCTTCTAACTTTGTACATAGTTTTAGAGGTTTACCTAGGAGAAATTTTCTCCTTGTGATATTTAATGACACCGCTATGATCCCAATAAAATCTAGCTTTACACTTCTCGAGATCTGATTTTACAAAATCACATATTTTTAGAAAATATAATGATTTAAGTCTTGAAAAGTTCATTTTAAAGGATTCCAATTGAAGAGGGTTTCATTGAAGCACCTTAGATCAAACCCCTTTTGATAGAACCCCGGTAGTTTTAAACCATACCTATAATGGAGTCCCCTTTACACCTATCAAAATGCTAATAAAACCACTTTTGGATTTAATCTTTTGGAGGATCAAATGAATTCATTTAAAATTTATTTTGTAAGTATGTAGTCCTTATTATAAGCTTCCCAAAAATTATAATTTCAAAATAAATTTAATTTATTATTATTATTTTAATTTTGTGAATGTAGGTTTTCACTGAAAATGAAGCTCTTTATTCTGCACATGAGGAAAAATAGCAAATTATCAAAATAAAATTATGAAAAATATGTTCAGGCTAATGTCTTTGATCTAATAAAAAAAAATTGAATTTCGACACATACAAAAAAAAAAAGTTATGCATTATATATCTGCCTGTATGAATTGTAATTGATTTGACTTCTAAACTTGATTAAGGAAAAAATATTCAATAAAACACTATGAAACTAATTGGAAGCACTATATATCACAGTTACAAATCTAAATTCAAAAAAATTAGAATTTTATCCTTCATGGAAAAAAATTTATGCGTTATACAGTGAGTGTCACTCCTTAAAAATGTTGTTTATTGAAAAAAAATAGTTTTTGAAGGAGATGGAAAAAGAATTGCAATTGAATTCCAAATTTTTTGAAAAATATATTTAGAATCTACAACAAAAATGTCACAAATCACTAGTTTTCATCATATTCAAATTCCTCATGGTTTAGCCGCTATAGGTGCCTGAAAGTGAAGATTTAGTTAGAAAAGATTATTTCAGTGTGTATGGAGTTTGGCCAAAAATTGTAAACCAGTATTGTGGGATCACCCCACTTTTAAAGTATTTTTAAATACCCCAAGCCCTCAAATTAATACAATCAATAGTGCTAACAAATATCAATCAATTGAGTTAATGATAAATAGTAGACATTTGCATATGGTCAAGTCCAAATCCAATTAACAAATCTTTGATTGTGAGTCTAAGCTAGACCATTAGACTTGAACCTTCATAGAGTATATGATTCGTACACATCCCAAGGCTTTCATCTAACAAAGAGATCACACTTTTAAGAAATAAATAGAGAATATTTTATAATCTTCATCAAAAGCACACATTCTTTATTTTTTATAATTACCCCTCTGCTCTTCATTTACCTTCCAGAAATAGTTAGTACAATCATCAAATTTATCAATCATAACTATCATTACTTAATCTAGGATGATTTTTTCTTAGTTGATTATATTTACCTAATTATCCTAGGTCAAATCTATGAAAGATAAATATTCTCCTTCACATTTTTGGTGAACTCATTCAATCCTAGACAACTTAGTTTTATGTATAGGTTTTTTCATGATATTAGTGTTTTGTAAACCTCTAACTTATGAGGTTAAATATTATTTCCAAATCTAAACCACCTTTGGATTAATTATGCATATTTGATATATCTTTCTTTTAGGGTTTGGTGCTGATTTATATTTCCTATCTATTGATGTCCTACCCACCCTTACATTGTCATTAGGGGTTGTGTTTAGTTTTAAAATTTACTTTACCTCTATTTCTCTTAGTTGAGATTGATTTATCCATTTGATAGTATTTTTTATTATAATAGCAACTCATTCTCATAATCTTCCATTGAGAAGGATATCTCTTTAAAACCCTAATATGGCTACTCAATCTAGTAACAATGAAATATTGAATGCTAGTCATATGGAGATAAAAATTAAGTGACAAGAGGATTATGATCATTATGCACAAATGGATCAAAAATATATTCATTTAATGGGGAAATATTTGATAGATGCATTACAAGCTAAATCCCATCATCAATTGGAAAAGATCTAAATTATAAGAATTTATTGGGATGTCCTCATGGAATGAAAATTTTGTAAGATCTTGGATAATTAATTTGATTCTTCCCAATGGTGTGTTAGAATTGTAAAATTCTGAAAATTTTACTAGTTGTTTCATACCCCTGAGTTTCCAAACAAGTCCTCATTATAAGCACAAAAGCCTCTCTTCATAACATTTTTCCCATATTTTGCCACATGTGGTTCCAAAAAATCCATCTAGTCTTGAATATCTCATTGAATTGTCCAAATCGGCAAGAGATGGTCAAGGTCTCCCCAACCCATAATGCATTTTTCTACTGATATATATTTATTACTATCTCTCAACAAGACTTCTGGAATGTCACACCGATTGGAATTCATCTACAAGCACCTATTGGCAAGACACAACGCATTGTTTCAGTGATAGAGGAATCACATCGGCAAGATGGCTATCGTCAGGATGAGGTCTTACCGATTGCATTATGTCTTACTGACTGGCAAAAGAAGGAACATATCAGTGAGAGATCTTTCATCGGGAGGAGTCATAGAGAAATCATATTGTCATATCGATCGGTGCTTGAGTAAACATTTAGGCCAAACCAAATGTCTTTGGTATGAGGTCTTGCCGAATGCATTTTGTCTCACCGACTAGCAAACCGAAAGACTTATCGGCCAAACTAAAGGCTATCGAAATGAAGTCTTAGCGAATGCACCCAATCTTGCCGACAAAGCATAAAAGGATTCAATCAAATGACTATTGGGGTAAAGTTATATAGTCCCGCTGACTCATATGTCAGGACGAATGTTTTTTCATCGGTGAGAAAGAAAATATGTCTCAGTGACCAGAGAACATACCAATGGGCATATCTCGGTGAGACAAAAAGTAACCTATGAGACATCTCCCTAACTCCGAATTGTCATAGTGACACATAAGATAAAAGGATGACTGTCGGCAAGACATTGAGGGTCAGTATGACTGTAGGATGTCTCAACGAGTGTTCAACGAATGTTAATAGAAACCCGAATACAACTAATTGCCGACATTTGAATATGAAAGGACACATCCTTTCAAATACTGGTGTATAAATGTTCATTTTTGATTGTAAAAATAAAGGAGATGGTAGATAGAATAGAATAGAATATAGAGTAGATAATATACAGTTGGATAAAAATTTCCACAGAATAGAGACTACGATGTATGATACAAAATGGAGATTTTAATGAGAATCAGTTGATGTGGTAGTGTATTTCTGGTGTCAATTTTTTTGTTGTGTTCATTGAAAGTATTACTAAAGTTGTCTCCAAGATTGATTCTTTCTGATTATTTAAATTGATGTAAATAAGTTTATATTTAGTTTATTAGTGCACATTTGTTGTATCTCGTGCTGATTGATCGGGTTATTTTAAGGAAAGATTAAATCCTTTTAATTGATCACAGAATCGTGAGATCGCATCTGATCATTAAGAAGAACTTGGTAGTCATAATCTTGCATGTTTATACAAGTTATAACAAAACATATGCCAAACAATTTGAGTGTTTTCCGTAAATAGTTTTCACTCCTTTATTCTTATTTGACTCAAGATACCCAATAAGGTACTAGTCTCTGAACTTTTTATAATTTAGTTTCATTCATTTCTTACATCTGTTAACTGAACATATTAGGATTTAGCTTTGAATATTGCTATACAATTTATACCAAATTTAGTTTTATTTGTCCACTCCCATCTGCCGTTGTGGGAAAAACATTTCAAGAGAGATAAATACGTGAAGCTGGAGTCTCATAGGTACACCCACCTAGGTCTAGCAGTGCCTGGAGAGTAGAAGGTTTAACTCTTTCAAACCTTGTTCTGTTACCCTAAAATGTTGTGAAAGATTGGCAACCTTTCATGGTTTAAACCTGCATTTTTGAGAGATAACAAATTGGTGACTCTACTGGGGACTAAACTCAAAATCAGGGCCTTAATCATAGATTCATAAACCTTGTACAGACTCTACTATGAATAAGAAATAACAAACACTTTCTCACTTTTAAGAAAGTGAGTGGCGACTCTGATAAAAACATTACATCTAATCAAACATGAAATGAGAAGATCTCAATATAGAGGAGGTCATAATCGTGGGTCCTACGGGCAACAAAGTAAGTGGACACACAAGGATGATAAGGTTGATAAGGGTAAAGGGATAAATGAAGACATGTGCATGACGAATAAAGACAAAGCATTAAGACCACATTGTGAAACATATGACCGGTATGATACATGTAGAGATAATTCAAGTACAGAACCTTGTACCCCAGAGGAACAAAGAAATCCTTTTTATAATCCTCAGAAACAACCAGAGTTTGATGCTAGACTCAAAGCAGAAGGACTCAGATATCAATAGGAATACGAACAAAGGATGGAGGGTAACCAGAATGAGTTCAATGATCATGAAACCCCTCAAGAAAATTAGGAATCTTTAACTTATGAAGAAGTAAAAGCACGGTTTGAATTTTAGAGAAAGGAGATAGAAGAATAGGAGAAAGCCCAGATGATACAAGCAATGAGAGACTTCAAATTGCAAAAATCTCAAAATATTGCTCAAACAGCTGGTTGCCCAAAGTATGTACCACCTCATAAGCAGGGTAATCATAGTGCAAGGCCTTCTGATCCATCAAAGGTTCCTCACCATCAAATAGGGAATCAATATAGACAACCAAATCATCCACCACATATTCCCTCACAATATACAAATATACAACCACCTCATGGTCAACACTATGTGCCACATTATCATACACAATATAATAATCTAATGTATCAGTATTAGTACCCACCTAATCCTCCCCCTCATCAATACATGACAATTATCAGACAATTCGACTTGGCAGGGTTTCAATTATATCCTTACCCAATGGATGGTAGTTGGATAAGTCTTGTTCCAAAGTTTACAGGGAGTAGTGCAATTACTGCTGAAGATCATTTAAGGAGTTTTAATGCTTTCATCCAAGATTTGGATGTGCCTTATGAGGATTTTCATATGAAGCTATTTATGATGTCGCTTACTGAAGAAGCTAGAGATTGGTTCAACAACCTAACAACAGCCTCTATTGATTCTCTCCAAATATTTCAGGACCGATTCCTTGAGCAATATGGGAATCTAAGTGCACCAGATGCTACTCTTCACGAATTGATGCAAATTCAAAAAAACAGAATGACTCAATTTATGATTTTAACAGGAGATTCAATAAACTATAGAACAAAATACCTCCTGGATCAAAGTTTCCAGACTCTATAATATTGAGTGTTTATTTGAATGCATTTGATCCAAAAATAGGGTATGAATTGAGAAATAGATTCCCAAGAGATTTGGCTGAAGCACAAAAGATAGCATTAACAATTGAAAATAATAGGAAGGTTGTTGGGATAATCAGTAAGAGAGACAATCCTAGGGTTCCTCAACGAACCAATAATTATCAGTACAAACATGAGAACACATACATAAATGAAAGGCCTAGGCTACATGACATGCCCTATAAAACAAATTGGAAGGATGGAAAACCTGTAACAGATAGGCCTAGAAAAAAAGAAACTCCTAATTCATTAAGGAAGAGGGGAACCTATATGGTAAATAACAATTATTTCTATGAAGTTTGTGATAAGCCACATTCCCCAGATTATTGTGTTGTAGCCCAAAGAATGAAAGAAGAAGAAATGTTGATGGGAAATAGTGGAGAAGAACACACAGTGTATTTTACTTCAAGTACTTTTCACCACTTTGAGGAGAGGTACTCATCTTCAGAGGATGAAGGTTATGAGTACGATGTTTCAAATCAGAGGTACAATGTCCACATGGCTGAACAACAGGTTCTTTCTTACTCTGAAGAAGATTATACAGAACCACATTCTGTTGAGGTGCCTACTTAGTGCAGTATGAGGAAACTCACCGAAGAGGAGATAGAGAAATTAACCATTGTTGCAGTTGAAGAAGCAAAGAGTAAGTATTGGTTGAGAAATAGGATCGTGAATGAGAAGGAAGGTGTCACCAGGGGAATCTTTATGAAGGATCAAAAGGTGACACAAGGAATTGTGAAAAAAGTAGAAAATAAAAAACATGATAAAAATGAACAGAAGCTTGTCCAAAAGGAGGAAGTTAAAGAGTTACGCAAAGAAATGCAAAAGACTGATCAAAAGGAAGAAATCAAAGGAGAAACATTAGAGCCGAAGAAAATGATTAAGGCAGAAGGTTCCTCTTTTGACTTCGCTTAGGCTTTTTCCTAGGTAAAAATGTCTATTCCTCTACTTGAGATGATGAAAATTAAGGAATATAGAGACAATACTGTTGAATTGATAACAAATTCTGAGAATAAGATGGCTATTGAGACTATTAATAAGCAAGAGAAAGTGAATATCCCAGAAGTGTACCTCAATAATGCATTGTTAAATCCCCCACAAGTTGATCCTTTTTTCACTACATTACTCATAACTAACAAATTGTTGAGGAATTGCATGATAGACTCTGGCACTGACATAAATATTATGCCAGTAGGAGTTATGAAACAACTCAGCATGTGGGTGGATACTAATGGAGGGAAGTGCTATGCAATGGATAACATACATGTTCCTGTGGTAGGTATAATGAAAGATGTTGAGGTCAAACTGGCTGCGTATCCACAAATGGCTTATAATATAGATATAATAGTAATTGATACCCCTCCTTAGTTTGGGATGCTTCTATCAAGACACTGGACAACAACAGTTGGGGGAAATGTCCAGTTTGATTTGTCTTATGCAACTATTCCAGTGAATGGTCAGGAAGTCAAGTTGTATAGGGAGCCAAGGATGAACCAAGTTGTTGACTGTGTACCTCAAGATCAAATCAATTGTTTCTGTGATGTGGATCTTGGGAATTTCAAGATAGAACCAGCCCAGCCAAAATTAGTCAATGCTGATCCAATTGAAAAACATGTGGCACAAGACTGCAATGGTGTGTGGAAAATGTACTTTGATGGAGCATGTAGCCAAGAAGGTAATGGAGCAGGAATAGTATTTGTCTCACCTAAAGGTATTACATTTAAATATTCATTTTTGCTAGCACTTGAATGTACAAACAACGTGGCAGAATATGAAGCTTTATTAACAGGCTTGAATATAGCTGTAAAACACAAAATCAAGTTGCTAGCTGTTCTGGGGGATTCTAATTTTTTTGTTTCACAAGTCCAATCAAAATATGCAACGAAACATAAAAGATTGAAGCAATACAGGAATGTTGTATGGGACATAATCGAGCTACTTGATGCATTTTCAATTGAGTGGATTGATAGATCAAAGAACATAATGGCAAACTTCTTGGAAAATGTGGCAATAAAAAAGGATGATATCACACTGGCTAGAGTGTCACAAATTGAGTTCAAGATGAGGCCTACTATGCCTGATAATATATATAGTTGGAAGGTTTTTAATGATGACATTGACCTTCTAAAATTTCTTCACTGTATAGATCAATATGAAGCCCAAGAAATTGATTTCAATGCCTTTGCTGAAGAAGTGGATGGGAAGTAGACAGTATTTGGGAAGGAGATCTTATAGCTTAAAACTAATAAGCTTCCTAGAGGACTTGTGGCATTGGAGAGAGTATATGATGGGAGTGATTGGTCTCTCATGAAGTAGACACCAGTGAAGGAGGAGGACATTGAAGAGATTAATTTGGGGACTGAGGTGGCACCAAGAAAGGTGTACATAGGGAAGAAAATAAGCCCTACAATTAGAAAAATGTTGATAGCATTACTGAGAAAATATAAACATGTGTTTGCATGGTCTTATGAAGATCTAAAAGCGTATAGGGAAGACTTGTTTCAGCATGAAATACCATTGAAGCCAGATGCAAAGCCATTTAGACAAAAGAAAAGACCCATAAATCCAACATTGGAGCCCAAAATGCAGGAAGAATTGACAAAGCTCAGGGATGGAGGCATCATCAAACCAATTAGGCACTCAACGTGGGTCTCAAACTTGGTCCCTATGAGGAAGAAAAATGGGGATATCAAGCTATGTGTAGATTTCAAAAATCTAAACATGGCATCCCTCAAAGATAATTATCATCTACCCAATATGGAGGCTATATTGCATAAGGTAACAGGGTGCGAGTTGTTGTCTATGATGTATGGGTTTTTAGGTTATAACTAGGTCAAAGTGAAAGAATTTGAATAGTATAAGATGGCTTTTACAACTCCTTGGGGAACATATGTATACATAAGAATGCCATTTGGTCTCACAAACACAGGAGCAACTTTCCAAAGAGCTATGGACGTAGCATTTGCAAATTTGATCAATGCTATCATGGTGGTGTATCAAGATGACCTTACTGCTTATTCAAAGAAGGATGAAGATCATGTACAACATCTGAAAAAGGTATTTGTTAAAGCCTTAGAATATGGTACAATCAACCCTAAGAAATGTCATTTTCCACCATAGAAGGTAAGCTCTTGGGTATATTGTCTCAAAGGAGGGGATTAGGATAGATCCCGTAGTTGGAGGCTTATAGATAAAATTCTTGTCCCTAAAATCAAGTATAAGGTTATCCAATCATTCTTCTGGACAGCATCAACTTTGTTAGGAGATTTGTTTCTAATTTTTCTGAAATCATTAAACCCATATCAAAAATGTTAAGGAAAGGACAAAATGTAGACTGGATTGTAGAAGAATTAGATGCCTTTATATCAATCAAAAAAGCTATTAAGGAGGCTCCTATCCTTAAGTCCCTAGATTTTTCAAAACCCTTCCAAATATTTTCATTTGCTTCATTACACACCATAGTTGTTGTCATGTTACAGAAAAATGAGGAAAGCCATGAACAACTTGTGTCTTTTTTCAGTAAGTCATTGCAGGGGCCAGAATTGAAATATGATATAATGGAAAAATAGACTTTTGCATTGGTAAAAGCTACAAAGGCTTTCAGCCATATCTTGTTGGAGCTAGGTGATGCCTACGTCCTCTGGCGCACCGCATGACTCGACGCGATGAGGTAACAGGGAAAAGATGTAGAATGATTAATAAAATCCAAGAGTTTGATATGGAGATACAAATCACTAAACTAGTAAGAAGTTAGGGTTTGGCTCGGTTAATGGCAGAAACAAATATTGAAGTAAATCAAATTTGCAATGTAGAAGAGGAAGGGAATGAAATTGTGAGCATTGAGCATACTCCTTGGTATACAGATATCATGCATTACCTTAAATACATGAAGTGCCCAGAAGGATTGAGTGACAGTGAAAAAATAACTTTGAAGCTACAAGCATCTAAGTATGTATTCATGGAAGGTGATTTATTCTGGAAGAACAGGGATGGGATATTATTGTTATGTTTGGATGAATCACAAGCTAAGCACGTCTTAAGAGAAATGCATGAAGGGATTTGTTGAGGCCATTACTTTGCAAAAACAATTGCACATAAAATTCTTAGGGTAGGTTATTACTGGCCAAAGGTTTTTAATGACTCCTTTTCATATGTAAGAAAATGTGAAGCCTGCCAGAAATTCTCTGGGAAAATGAGGTATTAGGGAGCTTTACCACTTCGACCCTTGTAGGTTGATGCTCCTATTCATCAGTGGGGAATTGATTTCATTAGGGAGATACAAGATAAATCAAGTGGATGACATAAGTGGATACTGGTGGCTACTAATTATTTTACCAAATGGGTAGAAGCAATCACAACTAAGTAGGCTACAAGTAAAGTTGTGACAAATTTCCTAATGGATAACATCATTACCAGATTTGGTACACCACTAAGACTGATTACTAATAATGGGATGTGTTTCAGATCTGATGAATTCAAAAACTTTGTAGCACATATGGTATTACCATTTCTTATGCAGCTCCTTACCATCCACAAGCTAATGGTCAGCAGTAGGTCAAGCAATAAGAGTCTTCTTAAAATCATAAGGAGAATGTTAGGTTAGAATAAGAAGGCTTGGGATTCAAAACTGAAATTAGCAGTCTGGGCTGATATGATCACTGTAAAGAAGGCAATTGGAAAATCCCCATTTGAATTGGTGTATGGAACACAAGCCAGGATGCCTTTACAAAATCTGTTACCAATCTACAAGTTTATTCTTCAAGAGGATATAGATATTCTAAAACCTATGGAGGAGAGAATGGAACAACTAGTTGAACTTGATGAGATAAGAAGAGTAGCTCAAAATCAGAACATAAAGTTCCAGGCACAAATGAAGTATTTGTTTGATAGAAGAGCAAAAGATAGGAAATTTGAAGAAAGTGATATGGTGTTAATGTGGAATGCAAGGTGTCAGGAGAAGGGAAAGCATGGGAAACTTGAAGCCTTGTGGTTGGGACCTTTTGTGATCATTGGTAAGGAAGGCAAAGATTCATATTATCTGCAAAACATGCCTGGTGAAGATCAAGAGTTTCCTGTACATGGGCAATTATTGAAGCATTGAGCAACACAGAGTATTGTTAGTGCATGGACAACTCTTGATAACTCTCTTAAAATTATTTCCATGCAATGCTATAAATTGAAGCTTGCCCCAATTCCATTACACATTCATTTCCATTTCCATTTTTCTCACTGGTCCATCACCTTGAGTTTGGTCTGCTCACCCAGAAATCTGGATCCTTGCAATGATTTCACAACCATTCATCCCCAGATGGAGCCACTGTTAGAACTGTAAAATTTTGAAATTTTACAAGTTATTCATACCCATGAGTTTTTGAATGAGTCCTTACCATACACACAAAAATCCTCTTCATAACATTTTGCGTATATTTTTCCATCTGGTTCCAATGAATCTGTCTAATCTTGAATATTTAAAAGTGTATTTCCTATCGGCATGAGGTGATCAGGGTCTCCCCGATCCATAATGTATTTTTTCTAATATATATCTACTATAGGTCTATCGGCAAGACTTCAGAGATGTCACATCAATCAGAATTTATATGCAGGCACCTATCGGCAGGACACATTTATTGTCTCGATGACAGAAAGTCATATCGGCAAGAGAGTCATCGTCGGAATAAAGTCATAGCGAACTCATCATGTCTTACCGATCGACTCATGAGTAAACACTTTGACCAAACCATATGTCTTCGGTATGTGGTCTTCCCAAACGTATTGCGTCTCACAGACTAGCACACAAAATGATGTATCAGCCAGACTGAATGGTATCAGAGTAAAGTCTTAGCGAGTACATCGGGTCTCGCTAACAAAGTGAAAGGGAACTCTATCAAAGATTATCAGAATGAGGTTATACAATCCTACCAAATCATTTGTCTTGTCGAATGTGGTTTCATTGGTGAGAAAATTAATATGTCTCAATGACCAGAAGAGTACTACAAGGTGTATCTCGGTAAGACACAAAATTGTCGATGAGACATCTCCTTGACTACGAATTGTCCGCAATGACACACAAGATGGAAGGATGACTATCAACGAGACATAATTTAGTCTATGGAACATCTCCCCGACTCCGAATGTCACAGCGAAATACATAATACCATAGGATGATTGTCAATGAGACATTGAGGATCGGTATGACTGCATGATGTCTCGGCGAGTGTTTGGTGAATGTTAATAGAAACCCGAATACAGTTGCTCCCCGACATGTGATTACGAAGCGATGTGTCTTTTCAAATACTAGTGTATAAATGTTAATTTTCGATTGTAAAAATAAGATAGTAGATAGAATAAGTAGATAAGATAGGAAAAGAATTTTGACAGAACAGAGACTACGATGTATGATTTCAAAATGGAGATATTAATGAGAATCAGTTGATGTGGTAGCATATTTCTGGTGTCAATTGTCTGTTGCGCTTATTGAAAGTATTACTAAAGTTGTCTCCAAGATTGATGCTTTCTGGTTATTTAAATTGATGTAACAAGTTTATATTCAGTTTATCAGTGCACATTTGTTGTATCTGTGTGGTTGATTGATCGGTTCTTTCAAGGAAAGATTAAATCCTTTTAATTGATCACAGTAATCAGGGAAATTCATCTGGATCACTAAGAAGAACTTGGTAGTCACAGTCTTGCATGTCTATACAAGTTATAAACAAAAATATATGCCAAACAATTTGAATGTTCTCCAGAAAGAAGTTGCTCATTTAGATTTCATTTGACTCCGCATACCCAATAAGGCACTAGTCTCTGCATTTTTCACCATTTAGTTTCATTCATATTTTTTTACATCTGTTAACTGAACATATTAGGTTTTAGTTTTAATATTGCTATACAATTTATACCAAATCAGGTTTCATTTGTCCACTCCCATCTACTATTGTGGGAAAACATTTCAAAAAGTAAGCATAAGATCAAGTCCTACTTGGATAGATTTTGCCCTTCTGGATTCTAGCGATTACGAAGGAGGGAATGCAGAAAGTTATCTTTGACCTTATGAAAGCGATACCAAAGAGATTGGCAGCCTCTTGAGGCATTTAGCACGCGAGAGCTGCGGTAGGCGCTTATGAGGAATGAATACCGACCAAAAATGTTGACAACTACCGATGTGACTGTAATGTACTGACTGATGGTACTGCACTTGTAGAGATAAGACAACCAACTAGAAAGATTGACACATGATTTGATTGCACATAGTATCCTACGATCTGAAGTATGTCGTCGAAGCACAGGATTGGTTGGTCAAAGATAAAAAATGATAGTGAAGATTAAAGGCCTGATCGATCAGAAGGAGCCATGAGCAATAAATGTCGACCGGGATGCTGAGGACTGGTTCGACGAGTGAGTGATGGGGCCGACAAGAGGTACACGACTGCATAAAAAATTAATGAAAAATATTAATGCCTTTGAAAAAATACAGTCAACGGGTTTAATAAACCCAAAATAATTTTATCCGCCACAAATAGTATAATATGCCCCCAAAAATTAATAAATGATCGATACAAATTTTGCCCGAAATAAAACAAAATACATAAAATTATTAAATTATTTTTTTTGCGAAAATAAAATGACGACCTGGGGGTTGTATGAACTGCCTAGAATTTTTTTTTTTGCCTCAAAAATAAATTTTATTGAAAATGGATGAATTTAATGGACAGCCTCTTGGATGCAATGGTGATCTGAGATCTAACTCTTTCATTGATTCCTTGGATGGTGCCAGGCACTAAATTCTGCAACTGAGAAAAATCTTCAAAGGCAACTTCGCTGAAACCCTCAGTTTGGGAGGAATACACCTATGGGCTTTAATACCATTATGGGAGTTAGGTGACTCCCCAACACCCCCAAGAACAGTTGTTAGACCTAAATATCTTCCACAAGAGAGAAAATGGCAAGAAAGCTTGCTTCAAAAATGCAAGATTAAATAATGGTTGAATATACTTGAATACAAATGTACATGAGATGCCTTTCTTATAAAGGCAAGATAGAGAGATTGAATCAGACAAGATCATGACAAGTGCTTTAATCCTATAACATGAGACAACTAACAAACTAACTACCTAGGAATAAAGCAATATTGGCTAGATAAGATAAGCTCAAGAAAATCCAACTAAGACTTCTAGAAAGAATCTTATATCCTAAGTAAACTTAACATGTGAATATGTCCCCTAATTACCTAGTGAGTGAATTAGCTAGGTACAAGACATTTATTCACACCAAGGGTGAATGGAACTCTATACAGGGGTCCAAAATATGATTTCACAGTCCTCTGATCTTAGATCTTAGCTCCTAATTTCTCTAGATTACATTGTCGAAAAGCCAAATATAAATTATGTAGGCGAGTTTCCATGGCTTGACAACAATGTTGACAACTTTGACAATTTTTCAAATTTGTTCTTTTGATCCAATTTTAGTCCTTCTTCACTTGCAAATCTACACATACAAAGAGAGAAGAAACTTTTTTGTTTTTGGGTGAATATGGGTTTGCCTCAAGGTCAAACCCGAGTTTGGTAATTAAACCTTTATGATGAAATAATGACAAAATAGAAATAATTTGATGAATGAACAATGCTATATGTCACAACTCACCCAAATCTTAATGGCTTCCCTTAGAAGATTGAATTCTAACACATCTCTCTAAGGATTGGATCTTGCTTGAATTGGCTTGAATGATTGCTTGATTTGGTGCTTAAATGCTTGCTTGAATGCTTGAAACCTACATCACAATGTTAGCTCTAAAACATAATATGAACACACATGAACTTTGACACGATGATATGATCTTGAATGTTGTTGTAGACGACTGATAAATCTGCTCTTCAATGCTCTTGACAATAATATTTTCTCTAGGAACGCTTGCATAAAGTGTGTTCTAATGCTTAGATTTGAATTGATAAAAATACCTTGTATTTATACTTGTGTTTATCTAATTTCTCAAAAAATAGATTCCATAAGCTGAAATTTGAAACTTGAATTTGAATTATTAAAATGCTGCCAAAAACATATTAAAAATTGAGTCTTGGTACTTAAGGAGGACCCATTCGCTCTTGGGTGAATGGGTTCTGGGACCTAAATCCAGGATACACAATTTCCAAGGTGTTTAAATTAATGATGGAAATTGTTTAATATAAGTTTCCCTTTCAAAGAACGAGAATAATAAGGTTTAGGAATACATAATTTAGGCAATTAGAAGTTTAATTGAGTCCAATTAATTAAGGGGATGCAAACATAGTGTGAAAATGTAAAAGAGTACATTTTTCTACACTACAATATGGATCCACAATTGTTGCTAGATATATCATGGACATATAATATGATATTAAATAAGTTTTGGAGTTGTTAAGACATATTTTATTTGAAAGATGAATTAACTATTTGATAATATGAAATATTTATTGAAGGTCTTGACAACTTAATTTGAAGCTTCTCCATACAATTTCATACATGTAGATTCAATGGACCAACTCAT